>APFE030553224.1:0-26184 GCA_000404065.3 Pinus taeda
AAATATACATCCAATGTCCAATGCTACAATCCTACGCCACTTATCCCCTTAGTGAACAGTTACCGATTCATTGTTCCATGGTGCACTCCCAATGTGCATATGATTCCATCTGGAAATGCTAATGATCAAAACAAGTACATCTGCAACCTTCCCTTCTATGCTACACAGTCCCTTGGGAAATCCAGTCACCCCCTTTCGTGCAGTCACTCACCTTCCAAGTTCCCTGGAATCCCCTATCTTGGGTGATCCATCCCTTGGCAAGACTTCCTCGCATCGAAAGATCAACAACCAAGGCATATACCTGCCTCAAAACCATCATACTAGTCATAACATGCTCATGGAAATCAATGGACATTATTGGGTACCAGTGTCCCATATTGGCCCTACTCCTGAAGTACTTTACCAACATACTACTGTGTGTTCCAATTTCTTTTGTTGTTGCTGCCAATTCTTGCAAATGATTTCAACCACCCAACTAGGCATGTTCATGCATTCCTATTCCAAGCACGTAATTTCCATTAGATTCAAATAAATTGAAATAACCTCAAATCATACCTCATTGGTAGTTCGTCAATAAGGTACACTTGCAATCCTATTCACCTCATTTCACAACAAGTCAAACTAACTGTTTGATCAAAACATCATGTATAAACATATGACATCTGGCTAGCTCAAACACAACCATCATAGATCAACATCATAAATCACAAGTAACCATCATAAACAAGAATCATAGATCACATATAATCATCATATACCATAGTCATAAATCACATGCATAACAAAACTGAAATAAAATGTTGATACTTATCCTTTCATCAACCCTTAGCTTCTACCTTTGTCTTTATTTTGTATGCACTCTGGATCAATTTCCACACCAAACAAACACCCTATGTCTTCTTCTCAACCATGTGCACATACACATAGTGTGCATCACACACATACAGCTACACACATCATGCAACACCATGCAATACACGCATCTACACCAGTACCATATGTACCACATGTACACTACAACCACCTGCACAACATCACATGTACACGGCACCACCTGCAAAATGTGTACACAATGCCACATGTACATTGTACCAATGTACAACGTGTACACATTACCACATGTACACAATACCACACACACAAAATGTATGCGACACCATATGTACACCGTGCCACATGCATGACATGTACACAACACCACTTGCACACAGCACCACATGCACACAATACCATGTGTAAAATCATGCACACAACACTATATATACATAGTGCCACATGTACAACATGCACGCAACACCGCCTATGCATAGCACTGCATATCCAACATGTACATAACATCATCTGTACACAACACCGAATATCCAACATCTACATGGCACCATCTATACCTAGCACTGCATATGCAATATCCGCACAACACTATATGCACATAACATCACATATGAAACATGTGCACAACAATAGTACCACACATCCAAAACCATATTGTCTTTACCAAGCAACCTTGCTTCCAGTGTCTTATCCATGCTTGTCCTAACATGTCGCAGACCACACAACTTTCATTTCATTGTTGTATCCCTCGGTATAACCTGTCCATAACGTAGATATAATATAATCACATAATATCAACTCATAAACACATGATATTGATCTCATATGTTTTTCAGGGCTACTCCTCCCCATTTACTCCTCATAAGACTAGGAACCTCTTCATGCAATTCGCCTGTGTAAGCAATCATTCCTCCACAAGAATGATTCTTAATGACCCTGTAAGACAGTGACGTAGATAGATGGACACATACATACATATATATAAACATTAGTATAAAACAATCATGGTCCTGTCAGACAACGACATACGTACACACATATATATACATATAAATGTTGGCATTAATAATCACGATCCATGACAACCCTGTCAAACATAACATAGATACACACCTACATGTATATATATAAACATTAGCATAATCATGATCATAACATAATTACCAGATATCAAGGTCAAGGTTAAGAGAACTTCCTTTATTCATGCACAACATTGAGAACAACAATTCTTAACATAGCCAAGGCATCCAACACCTCGGATCCATTTACTTTAACTTTTCTGGTTACCTTTCTCATGTTTATGTTGCCACTGTCAATTTACCATAATGGACCCAACTAGTCCAACCGACTGCCATAGTCTTACCTTCCATTGCACTTACTCATACATAGAGCTTCATCTGAGTCTTACATTATCTTTTGGGTACAACACAGCTCTCCCCAAGCTCCATTAACTTTCCTTTTTCCTGACCAATTCCCAAGACTCAAAACATAAAAGGAAACCCAAGAAACAACAAGAAGAAAACCACGAAAACTAATAACAACACGACACCACAATAAAGTGGCATAGCTATGCATGAGACACACACAAAATCACAAATCAAGCACAAAAATCGCAAAATACCAAAAGCACAAAACTAACCATAGACACCATGACTCAATCCCCATGGTTTCCAAGGAAAGCTCAACTAGACCCTTCTTCAAAATTTCATGGCAATTTCCTTGTCATTAAATCCTCTTCATCATACCTCCATAAACACATAACTGTCAGTGCATAAATAAATATAACAATACACCACTACCTTATATTGTTGTTCCGAGAACGTTGCCTTGTAGCTGAACACGCCCATGTCATCTCTCAAGGGACTCTAATTCCCTTGACAAATCCACCTGTAACTAGATACTGACTAATATACCTGTCAATTACATGTCCATGAATATAGGACATATCCACATAATTTCAAACAAATCAAGGTCAAGAAGACTTCCTGTATGCGAAGCACTCATTCGCTTGAAATTAGGGTTTCCAAACCTAGCCAAAGGAATTATTGTCTAATTCCTTCCTTTTACCTTTTTACCTGGTTGCAATTGAGGCTTACTATGTATTATCACATCACCCAATTGTTAGTTTTAAAACACATCAAGTGTTACCTTGTCACACTAGTACCAATCATGTTACCTTGCAATTGCTCACACATGTTAATCACATGTTCCAACTATCAAGACAATCATATCTATTAATTTGAAATCAACCTTTACAAGGACCATAGTTCAACTCATAGTGATTAGACATAATGCTACAACTATCACCTACTATACTCAAGTACATATAAATTGTCTCAACACATATCTATTAGTACAATCATCCCAAAACAAGATCCTTTGAACACATACTCATATTATGCAATTCATCAAACATTCCACCAACTTGCAACATACTATGTTAAATAAATTAACTAGATGACATAATCAAATAGTCAAGCAGCAAATATATGACATAAGAAAACTCATACCTTATTGTATCTTAGGGAAGGCTATCTTGTCTGCACAATCAAGCTAGTTAGCACGATATAACTTCTCAATGAATCAAGTTAAACATAAATAAGATCATGTTATCCATAACAATCACTAACAAACATGTTCACATCCTAACTCATAAAGAATTATCATTTATGCATAGCAATCCCATATGTACAACTAGTCTAGATTAGTACCACACAATGCAACACAATAAGTTGAATCATACCTGAATGTCATGACCCTAGCCATCTGTGTAGGTCAATCCATATTAGTGTGATACATATAACATTAAGTTATAAATTCTATAACCCTAATCATCAAGCTAATTATCATTTAACAACAACAAGTTAACCTATAAGATACTTCATTAATAACATATAACATAATCATCAGGTTATCTATCATTTTTGACTATCTGACACATGTTCATATAACTACACTAATCAACTAACATCCAACATGAACGTAACCATAACATAAAAAGACATGTACATAAACCTAATGTATATAAACCTAATGCATGTAACGATCCTTGACTTACATACATATATGACGATTTGCTCTTACCCCAAAGTCCAATGCTACAACTTCATTATGATGATCTGCATCTCCTGCTCTATCTCAGCCAACACATTAGCATCATAACATACCAATATCACCCTGATGACCTAAATTGCATACCATGACTTCACAAGGCATTTGACCTACTAGTCATGCATAAATATTACCAAGACCATACATGCATGAAAACTGCATATAGACATATAACACATGAGAACCAAACCATATACACACCATTCTAGATAGGGTTCAATCATCAATGCAAGGCCATATCAATAATACATTTTATGACCTCATGCATGACAATAACCATTACTCCATTGTACACTTTGCCACGTGAAACTATCAACATGCATAAGCAATGCATAATAGACTACACATACGTATGAATGCATGTAGTTAAGCATAAGCGATCAATTCTTTTAACCAACCTACAAGACCGATACATAATCAAACTTACCAATATTACAACCTAACATACAAGGATGTAATCAAGTTTCATATAATCATGTAACCAGTCATATATTCCTAACAATACAATCCACAAATTCAACATCAAGCTCCTCATGATAGCCTTACTACAACCATGATCAACATGATGCAATGCAACAAGCACATGGAATGCAAGTGTAAGAGACACACATGCAACTGACATGCATGAATGACCAAGCACCTTCAACCAAGGAGAGCGGAACCATGCTCTAATACCAATCTGTTACACCCCCTCCTCCCAGGTCCATCCAAGCAACCGATCAATCGAGGTAAATGTGCAGTGGGAGAGGTCACTATAACGGATTCAACTTCCTTAGTGACCTTAAGGAAATGGAATCGATGGAAAATATCAAACAAACCCATCCACATCAACAACACCCCCAGGAGACATGTTAGCCACTTAGACATCATGTCCCTAAGTCCCATTTATGATTTGAGCCTCTTAACCCGTGGTCACTCTCATGCTATAGGAATAACAACGTCCAAAATCCCAAGTCACTCTCACAGGTCTATGTGCCAACATCTTTGGACTCTTTTTAGCATACTTCTTGTAGTGCCCGCTCTAGTTGACTGACAGTGATATGACACTAACATTTATTTAGCCCTAAGGCACACACATTATTCTTTGAGGACCTCAGGTGGAGGATCCGGGCACATGACGCTATTATTAGTGATTGAGATATTCATGGTTGTGATGTTTATGTATGCTCTCCATTGGTATTATGATAGTTATCTGTTGGTATTATGATGATTGTAGCATTAAATGGTTAGGTATGCTCTCTATTGAATTTATGATGATGATGGCAATAAAGGATATGTATGCTCTTTATTAAAATCATGATGATGATAAATTTGATGGATAGGCATATTTCTATTGATGTTGCGATGCTGATAGCTTAATGGATATGTATGGTTCCATTGATTCTTTTGATGATGATAGCCATGATGGATGTATCCCCTATGTTACCTACTTTCATTAGTTCGGGCTTACAGTGAACAATGATGTGAATGACTAGGTGTTGTTAATGATGCTATTATGACAATGACTAACACTGAGAAACCTTGTTACTAATGATTATTGAGTACGGCAAGAAACCACCAGAGGCACTCGCATATGACGAGTTGACAAAAATTGGTTTGATGAAAAAAAATTAATTAATTAATTTTACCCTTAATAAACTATTAATTAATATTGTAATTTCTCTAGTATTTTTATATAGGGATACTCTTTGACTATGAATATGAAACTAATCTATTTATTTTAATATATATTCATAAATATATGTCCTTTTAGCTTATATTTTAAAATAGAATTAACTATTTATAGATTATTCTATCTTTAACTTATACAACTAACTAATATTTATAAATAGCTTTGATAACTAATTAATTTATTCATTTATTTACTTAATTTAAATTAAGATTTAAATGTCCCTTTAACTTATACTTTATTTAAAATATAATTAACTTATATTTAATTAAAATATAATTAACTATTCTCTATTACTTGAATTATTTTATGTATAGTATATTAACTCGCTTATTCTAAGATATATTTATAATTATAAAATTGTCCATTTATGTTTATTTTAATAAGGAAATTAATAACTGAATTAACTTATTTAAATAAATTATGCCCTTCATAGTCAAACTAGTCATTTCCTGGTCAAATCTAGTTGTTATCATTTTAGCCGTTACCTTATTTGGAAATTTGGTCATTGGATATTCTGCCCAATCTATTTATAATGCATAGCAAGATCTGCTCATTCAACTTGTCCTGACGATGAACCACACTGGTTGGTTCGAAACACGTCGACAAAAATATCTCTATGCGATTTTCACCGAAGATTCTTCTCAAAATTGATATGGATCACAGAAGCCTAAATTCATAAATTATATTATTTTATTTTTGAAATTCAAAGTCAATTTTGAAACCTGTTATATATGTTTATTTATATTCTGATGAGATGTTAGTGGTTGCAGGCACAGATTAGTTGCTTGGCCGAATGACTCACATATGGGTGATGGGGTTGTACAAGTGGATGGAATTAAATGGGAGGGGTGGGATAGTGTCCCTGATCTCACCCACTAGCACTCCCGCCATGACTTGGGCTGGAAGGGTTAAAACACCTTTGACTTGAAGATCACAATGTCATGAGGGTAGGTCCCAAAGTTGGGTCGCTCATGAGGATTTTACCGGGGGGCACGCATCAAGGCAGATTCCCTGATCCTCGACACCATTAGTCTCACTATAGCAGGCAACATAAGAGATGATAGTGGTCTATGTCATTGCACCTATACTTTCCCCTCGTATTCACTGCATGCTTGAAGGGCAAGTGATGTGGCACCCTTGGAACTTCAAGGGAATTTCTTGAATGGCACGACCAACTTGGCACCCTTGGCATCACAAATAAACTATTAGGCGTGGCACCCTTAGAACTTCAAGGAAAGGTCTTGAAGGGCACAACCAAGCTTGGCACTCTTGGAATCATTAAAAATAAATTAAATAATAAATATAATCAAGGAATGAAAACTAGGTAAATTTACATCTAGGGTAAATGATGTTAGAAACTGAGGTAAATAAATCAAAAATAAAACTTGGGTTAAGAGGATCATAGGAAGAAATAAAATAGGTTGCCTTAAAAACTCTACCCTTCCCATGTTGGAAAATATTAAGTAGATTATGTAGTTTAATTAGGTAAAAGGGGAAAGAGGGACATAATTGTAAGGATAAAGATTAATCCTAAACTAGTTAAACCTAATTAAGAGAAGAGAAGGTGAATTCAAATAAGAATAAAAAAATAAATTTAGAAAAATGTAGAGAACCTCCATGTGGCAACAACCAACATAAGAATATCCATCTAAGAGATAACTTGAGTTAAATTAGGGAGTAGATAGGGAATCAAATCTTGACTCATTAATTGACTTTAGTAATGAACACAAATTAAGGAATAAAAAGGGGGAGCAAGAGGCAACTAGGAGAAGAAATAGGAATCTTGTTGAGGTGAGGAAAATATTAGTTTTAAATTAAAATTTAAGTAAATAAATTTTGGAGACCCTTAATGAGAGAGTGACATAGGGTGGGTGAATAATAAAACTATTGAATTATTAAAAAAAAAAAATTAATTATGCATGACATGCCAAGTGTTACCAATGAGGACTCCTATAAAAGAAGGGGAAAGTCGTGGGAGAAGGGACATTTATGTTGCTTTTTAATTTTTTTATTAATATTTTGGCCAGGACTCGGGACATGCTTTGGAAGAGTGTTACTTCAAACTTGTTCGATCATATTTGAATTAAAAAAGTTTCTCATTATTAACCAGTTATTATGTTTGTATTTATAAAATGTAAGATGAAAGCCATAAGCATGTGTATGTATTTCATTTAAACATATAAAATTCTTAATTTGACATGTTTTTAAAAATTAATTATTAATATAAAATTATGTTGAACATTTAACAACTAAAATTGGGTATATCATAAAAATATAAATTACTATGGCAGATTTTTCGGTTTAAAAAAAATAAATAAATAAATATTTGCAAATGTAAATAAAATCGATATTATTAAAAACAGTTAAACATCCCACATCAATGTATCATCATGGTTTATGGTGTTGGCCCAAGCACATTTCAAAAAAAAGAATATAAATAATAAATTTAAAATTTAGAATTTATGGAGGTTGGTACTCTTTTGATTAAATTTTATAGGAATGTCAAGAAATTATAAATGCATAAATTGTTCCTTTGGAAGTATATAATAACAATAAAAGATTATAGAACCACTCACGTTGATTATGATTTTTATTTAATTGGTTTTTATCTTATAAGGAAAAATCGTATTAAATTGTGGTAGGTGAACCATGGTTAGAAGAGGTACAAGAAGGAGTGGGGCAACTAAAGGGCACAACATGGAACCACCACAACAGACAACTCCTACCACCCCACCTAATAATGGGGAAAACATCTCAACACAAGAACAAATACTAACTGGAGAAGTGTTGAACTTAATGAGATCATTCCAACACATGTCTGAGGCATTAATAAATCGTTTAGAACGAGAGCATGGAGGACATGTCATACAAAACGAAGCACCCCAAAACACTACAAGAAATGATGTACGTCAGGATTTGGAAAAGGTAATTTTTCCAGAGTTTTGGAGGTCCACAGATGGTCAATCTGTAGAGGCATGGTTAGAAAACATGGCTATGTGTTTTACCCTAAGAGATTACACCTCAAATATGAAGGCCAAGATGGGTATATTTCAGCTAAAGGGAAACAAACTACTTTGGTGGAAGACATTATTAACCCAATTGGGGATGGATATGCTAGAAGTAACTTGGGAGCTATTTGAAGAAAAATTTAGAGAACGTTACCTATCAGAGGAGTTCCTTGAGAGACAGCTAAATGAATTCAATGCATTAAAGCAAGGGAGTCGCTTACTACTAGAGTATGAGGCACGATTCATGGAATTACACCATTATGCCCCTCACTTAAACACAGAAAATCTCAAGGTGAACAAATTTATGTATGGATTAAATGTTAACATTAGGACCAAGGTTAGAATATCAATGTGTCGCACCTTGCATGAGGCAGTTCATCGGGCAATCATTGTAGAGGAGGAGATCATGAGTAGTGAACATAGCAATATGGAAAGTAGAAATTTGCAAGGGGGTCCTATGCTCAATCATCAAAGGTGGTCAGGAAAAAATCAAAGAACACCATATAGGCATCTAGTTCAACATCTACACAGGGTACCTTAACAAACTCGTAAACCACAATCGCACTGACCTATGCAACAGCACCAAATCACACCACCTCAACACCGATCTTCTTTCCAACAGAGTTCCAGACCAACTCCCGGTTTAGTTGGTAGCAAGAGCCAAGCCCCTAAGAGGGGGTGTTGAACTTGTGGAGGTCCTCACTACGAGATGAATTTCCCTTAAAATAAAGGTAATACCAACTCAACTAAGTATGCAACTACAGTGGGGGATTTGGGGCAGGTTCATCGCATCCATGCAGTGGTGAACAATCGCTAGGTCAAACACCAGTCCATTGTGTTGGAAACCTCAAGTAATATTGATGGTATGAGTTTTGTCATTTTAATAGATCCAGGGGCTACTGATTCATTTATTTCTCTAAATGCATTATCAATGATTAAACATAAAGAAACTCCACAATATGAATTTAGACATGTAGAAATGGCATGTGGTATGAAAAGAAATGTAGGAAAGATGGTAAAGGATTGTGAGGTGGACCTGGGTGTATGTAAGACCAAGGTATCCTTGTACTCTACAATTCTAGGAGTTTATGACATAGTTATAGGAATGGATTGGTTGGAGCGACATGAGGCACTCCTAGACTGCAAAGACAAGATTCTACATTTTACCGATGATGATGGCCAAAGAAAATCAGTAAGGGGAAAGAACCGAGGGGTGTCCCTAAGGTTCATCTCCTCCATGCAGCTAATGAAATTTAGGCGAAAGGGATGTCAAATGTTCTCGATGATAGCTCTAAACAACAAGGGTTACTCTAAAGACCTTGATAAACATCCATTCCTTGCTGAATTTAACGATGTATTTCCCAAAGAACTACCCGGTCTACCCCCAAAAAGGGAAATTGATTTCACCATTGACCTTAAACCAGACACTGAGCCTATTGCAAAGGCACCCTATCATATGTCAGCTCCAGAGCTAAAGGAATTGAAAATCCAATTAAAGGAATTATTGGACTTGGGGTTCATATGACCTAGCATATCTCCATGGGGAGCTTCAGTGATTTTTGTTAAGAAAAAGGATGGGTCTTGGCAACTGTGCATTGATTACTGCCAATTGAATAAAGTGACGATAAAAAATCAATACCCTTTGCCAAGGATAGATGACTTATTTGATCAAATGAGGGGGGTGACTCTGTTTTCAAAGATAGATATAAGGTCAGGATATCATCAGTTGAGAATCAAAGAAGAAGATATTTTGAAGACGGCTTTTAAAACAAGACTTGGGCATTATGAATTTGTAGTTTTACCCTTTGGACTAACAAATTCCCTGGGTGTTTTCATGAGTTTAATGAATGGAATATTTCGGGATTACTTAGACAAGTTTGTACAAGTCTTTATTGATGACATTTTGATCTACTCAAAGACCCCAGAAGAGCATGAAGAACACTTGAGGATAGTTCTACAATGTCTTAGAGAAAACCAATTATACGGGAAGTTGTCAAAGTGTTCCTTTTACCAAACCAAGATTCATTATCATGGACACATTATCTCTATGGACGGTATCGCGGTGGACCCCGTAAAGATTGAGGCCATCATGGAATGGCCAACACCAACCAATGTTCATGAAATACGAAGTTTCATGGGCATGGCAGGGTACTATCGTAGATTTGTTGAAGGGTTTTTAAAAATAGCAAACCCCATTACCGAGCTCCAAAGAAAGAACAAGAAATTCATTGGATTTAAAAATGTGAAGAGGCATTCCAAAGGTTAAAGGTGTTATTAACGACAGCACCAATTTTGAAGGTGTTGGATATGGAACAAGAATTTTTGGTTTGCACTGATGCCTCCAAGGAAGGGCTAGGTTGTGTGTTGATGCAAGAAGGAAGAGTAATAGCCTATGCATCAAGGAAACTTAGAACCCACGAAGAAAACTAAGCAACTCATGATCTAGAAATGGCAACAATTGTTTATTCACTAAAGATTTGGAGACACTACCTTCTAGGAAGGAAGTTTGATCTTAGGACTGACCATTGTGGGCTATAACACATATTCACTGAAGATCACAAAAGAGCTAAGTTGATGCTCATAGGGTAGACCAAAGTTATGAAGTGGGGGATAGGGTGTTCCTGAGAGTAAGGCCCCAAAAAATCTCTATAAAATTTGGAAAGGGAGAAAAATTGTCTCCATGGTTTGTGGGACCTTTTGAAATCTTAGAATGGAAAGGGTCAATGGCATATAGGCTTGCCTTACCTCCATATTTAGCACATATGCATGATGTGTTTCATGTTTATGTTTTACGTCATTATATTTCAAATCCTTCACATGTTATTGACTTTAGTCATTTGTAGGTTTTGGATGAAGGAACAGTCACGACCGAACCAGTTTGCATACTGGACCAGCGAACTTTGTAGCTTAGACATTGGTTACTGGACCAGGTTAAGGTCTAGTGGGACAATTATAGTCCTAGTTCAGCTACATGGGAGAACACCGAGGAGATGTGTCACCGTGTTCCTTACCTATTCCAATGACTTCGAGACAAAGTCTATTATTAAGAGGGGGTGTATGTAGTGCCTGCTCTAGTTGACTGACAATGATATGACACTAACATTTATTTAGCCCTAAGGCCCACACATTATTCTTTGAGGACCTCAAGTGGAGGATCCGAGCACATGACGCTATTATTAGTGATTGAGATGTTCATGGTTGTGATGTTTAAGTATGCTCTCAATTGATATTATGATAGTTATCTATTGGTATTATGATGATTGTAACATTAAATGGTTAAGTTTGGTCTCTATTGAATTTATGATGATTATGGCAGTAAAGGATATGTATGCTCTCTATTAAAACCATGATGATGATAAATTTGATGGTTAGGTATATTTCTATTGATGTTACGATGTTGATATCTTAATGGTTATGTATGTTTCCATTGATGTTTTGATGATGATAGCCATGATGGATGTGTCCTCTATGTTACCTACTTTCATTAGTTCGGGCTTACAATGAACAATGATGTGAATGACTAGGTGTTGTTAATGATGCTATTATGACAATGACTAACACTGAGAAACCTTGTTACTGATGGTTATTGAGTATGGCAGGAAACCACCAGAGGCACTTGCATGTGACGAGTTGACGACAACTGGTTTGATAAAAAAAAAAAATTATATTATTTCATCTTTGAAATTCAAAGTCAATTTCGAAACCTGCTATATATGTTTATCTATATTCTGATGAGATGTTAGTGATTGCAGGCATAGATTAGTTTCTTGGCCGAATGACTCACATGTGGGTGATGGGGTTGTACAAGTGGATGGAACTACATGGGAGGGGTGGTACAGTGTCCCTGATCTCACGCACTAGCACTCCCACCATGACTTGGGTTGGAAGGGTTGAAACATCTTCGCCTTGAAGATCACGATGTCATGAGGGCAGGTCCCAAAGTTGGGTCGCTCATTAGGATTTTACCGGGGGGCAAGCATCAAGGCGAATTCATTGATCCTCGACACCATTAGTCTCACTATAGCAGGCAACATAAAAGATGATAGTGGTCTATGTTGTTGCACCTATACTTTCCCCTCATAGTCACTGCATGCCTGAAGGGCAAGTGATGTGGCACCCTTGGAACTTCAAGGGAATTTCTTGAAGGGCATGACCAACTTGGCACCCTTGGCATCACAAATAAACTATTAGGCGAGGTACCCTTGGAACTTCAAGGGAAGTTCTTAAAGGGCACGACTAAGCTTGGCACCCTTGGAAACATTAAAAATAAATTAAATAATAAATATAATCAAGGAATAAAAACTAGGTAAATTTACATCCAGTGTAAATGATGTTAGAAACCAAGGTAATTAAATCAAAAATAAAAGTTGGGTTAATAGGATCATAGGAAGAAATAAAATAGGTTACCTTAAAAACTCTACCCTTCCCATGTTGGAAAATATTAGGTAGATTATGTAGTTTAATTAGGTAAAAGGGGAAAGAGGGACATAGTTGTAAGGATAAATATTAATCCTAAAATAGTTAAACCTAATTAAGAGAAGAGGAAGGTGAATTAAAATAAGAATAAAAAATTAAATTTAGAAAAATGTAGAGAACCTCCATGTGGCAACAACCAACATAAGAATATCCATCTAAGAGATAACTTGAGTTAAATTAGGGAGTAGATAGGGAATCAAATCTTGACTCATTAATTGACTTTAGTAATGAACACAAATTAAGGAATAAAAAGGAGGATCAAGAGGCAACTAAGAGAATAAATAGGAATTTTGTTGAGGTGAGGAAAATATTAGTTTTAAATTAAAATTTAAGTAAATAAATTTTGGAGAACCTTGATAAGAGAGTGACACATGGGTGGGTGAATAATCAAACTATTGAATTATAAAAAAATAATTAATTATACATGACATGCCAAGTGTCACCTATGACGACTCCTATAAAAGAAGGGGCAAGCCATGGGAGAAGGGACTTTTTGGAACCCTATTGTTGGATGGATGAGATGATGTTAGAGTAGTGATTACAAAACTATAGTGAGTTTGGTGAGGTAGAGGATTTTAGAGAGGGGACTCTTGAGCCAAAGAGTGCTCTCCTCTACGAGCTATTGCATTCCTCCATTTTACAACCCCATTGCAGCTTTGGGGCCCACGGGGAAGAAGAGGTCACAAGGAGTAGGCTAGGAGGTTAATTGGTGGGTCATCGCATTCGGATCAAGTATGTCGTCATTCACTCTCGAAGGTGACCAGCAACATGGGAATACAAGTAACAACAAATCAAGTGGAGTCTCGTCTTTTGGTGAACGGTACATCTTGTTGCAATAATATTTTGTATGATCTCTTTATGGTCTTAGTTAAATGTATGTAAATTTTATGATATGTTTAGTGAAATGAATTTCAGGAATGTGCTAGATAGTGCTAAATAAATTTGAATTCCCAAATTTTTTCTCTTTTGGTTGTATTTATTATGAATATATATATATATATAATATATATATATATATATATATATATAATTGGTCCTTACACCTGTGCTAGCGCCCCTAAGATTTGAGTCACTTTTATAGCCCATAATCTCATCCTCTGCCCAGAACTTGTTATAACTTTCAGAATCCATAGAAGACATGGTGACAATATAAACAAATCAAAAATCAACCTCAGGACTAGGCCTCAACATCCCCAACCAAGACTGACATTCTATTAAACACTTGGCATCAATGCAACCTATAGGTCTAGGATAAAAGACAGACATAAATGACTAAAAGAACTTATGAAATATAACCTGAAGGATCACCACCTTCTCCATTGAACTGTTATAGCATCAATTAGGTATTGCATCCATCCATTTAAAAATTACAAGTAAATACATGAAATAACCATGTCATGAACCGGTCATAACCAAGCTTATAACCATCATAAAACCATATAAATATCATAGATATGACAACCATTAAATCCACGTATAAACTAGTGAAACATTAAGAGAACTTAGCTTTTATTAATCACAGTCAAATCTGATCAAGTTTGGGACTTCCACGTACCACCCGACCATAGACATAGTTGAACCAAATATCTCTTTCAATGATTCACCCTCGTGCCATATTCCAAGCATGAATGTGGGATCTCATATAACAACCAATCCAAGAATAACCAAGGGAATCTAGAGGTTCAACCACCTCTACCCTCACCAATTTGTGATCACACCAAAACTGGTGCTCCGATCACAACTAAACTGAACTTGGAATTCCATCTGGAATCGCTCACTATCCTTGAGGAATTTTTTGTCTCCTTGTCTCTCAGGTTTTACCTCAATCCAATCCTAGATTACTAGGCCCTAAACCGAGACCAATCTCTCAGGCTTTACACAATCCAAACCCGAATCACAAGGCCCTAGACCGAGACTCCCCCCTCAAGATTTATCGATTTACTGTATCTCCCGCCAAAACCAGTCAAGAGATTCCTAGGCCTTTAGGAATGAAACTTGAGACCACCTCCACCCTAGATTCCGAAATCCATCTGGAAAACCAAAGCTCAAAAACCGAGATAAACATCCCAACATACCATGGCATCCTATTATATAGCAAAATGACCTCCTCATCAACTCAAAGAGTAACAACATGATGACTGAAGCAATGACCAAGTTCACAAGCCTTGTTTTCAAGTTAACGTTACCTATACACTAACAACCTGCTTTATAAAGCTTCTCTGCAAGCCTGATGGAGCATTAGTGACCCAAGTAACTCTACTTTTTACCTCGAGGACAACGTTAGTGAATCCTAATGAGGATCTAAGGTTCAAAGGAGTGAATTGACTAAGAAATACCCTATATTCCCTCCTAAATCAACTCAGAAAAGCAAGGAAACATCAAAGTTTGACCTCTTTGGGGGATTTATAATCCTAATGAAGTAGGCAAATGGGAAACAACTCAAAATAATAGCAACATCATTGCTTTTACCTAAGGAAACTCATGGAGAAACTTGGAAACCATAACCTCTCATGCTACATAAGCAAAGCTAGGGCTATTGTGATAGAGGTTAGATCATTTGAAAGGATAGATTACTTGATTGTCGAGCAAAGTCTCAGACTTAAGCATAAGAAGTTGGTAATAAGGGAGAGAGAGAGAGGAGTTGGAGGGGTAAGGGAAAATTGATGCAACCGATGGCTGTAATCACTCTTTCAAGATTAATATAGAACTGCAGTTGTATTGTCTACTCATTGTTGGTACTATAATTCATTTATATGTTTATTCAATGTCTTTTAGCATGAGTAGCTTAGTTACGTGCAACTAGATGTCTTTTGTATATTCATGCACTTGATTTTCAAGGTTTTATGATGTGATTACGCTTGTCTTTTCTATGTGAAGGACTTGATATGGAGCCATATCAGGGGACTTACACTTAACTGCATTGTGCTCTCCAACAACTCTACACAGAGACTCGAGGTAATGAATTTGTCTTGCTTTGATAGTTAGTTATTGAATATGGACATGCATGTATGTTTGTGACAACTGCAGGTAATCTTACAATCTGCCAAGGGTCCTGAGAAGACCCTTGAGGGTTCTTTCATTCTCCATACACCATGCATTAATCCCTATAGAAGAATTGGCGACTCCACTGGGGACTACACTTTAGTTCCTGGTTTTACCATAAAGTTCCTAGTTTCTTCATGCTTCCAGACCTTCCTGTACTTCTTCATTCCTTTTCTAACCCCTCAGGACTTTGCAACACTCTTCTTCATATACTAAGCCCTAGATTTGATCCCCAAAACCCTTTTTCGAAGTGTTTTCCCTCGCTAACGTAGGTTAGCAGTGTAAACAGAGCTTTATAAAGCTCTGTGGCTACACAAATAGAGCGTTAGTGCCTCCAGTAACTCTGTGGCCTCTAGCACAGAGTGTTAGTCACCCAATTTTTTGATATACAATTGTGTCTATGACCTCAACGGGTTGTGAAACTTGCTTCTAGACTGATAACGGATCTATAGCTGTGTTTTGTTTGTTTGATCTGTGTCCTAAAAGAATTTTCTTTTAGAAAATATCTTTTCTTCTTAAAAATTTTTATTTTCATAAAAGAAAAAATAAAAAAATTGTATTATTTTTTGCTTAGCTAGTTAAGTTCTGCATTATTTGGTTTTAGTAGTTGTTAGTGAGCATTGAAAAGTTCTATCGGCTAGTGTTGTAATGAAAAGGATGCAGGGAATGAATGTCGATGTATGAATGATTCTCCCTTTGTAAAAACTACTTATTCATCGAAATTAAAAATTTACAAGCATTGTCATTGCATGATTTGCGTTAGAGTCCCATAAAATCTCATACATCAACACCCCTACCAAAGACTCTAACAAAGTACACTTAAAATCTACCTAAAATCAATCAACAACTCTTTCTAGAGTAAACATACATTAGTTTAGGTTAGGATCTTGGGATAGGCAGTGTGAGTAAATTTCCTAAGATCATACACCAAAATTAGTGTCATTAAAGAGAGAAATCCTTCTGCACCCATACGAACAGGACCGCTCCAGTGAAAGCGGAGCTAA
The DNA here is from genome assembly GCA_000404065.3 of Pinus taeda. Taxonomy (NCBI): domain Eukaryota; kingdom Viridiplantae; phylum Streptophyta; class Pinopsida; order Pinales; family Pinaceae; genus Pinus; species Pinus taeda. The sequence goes on from APFE030553224.1 coordinate 17,145, forward strand.
ATACGAGAAAGCACTGGATTGTAAGTGAAGTTAGCCTGCATTTACTTTCATCTCCTTTGGGTATTTTGTGTATCAAGGATCCCTTCGGTGATATCAAAGCTGAGTCAGGGACTCAGGTATCCTGCCCACACAACGTACTGTCTATGACTATGTCCCCCCCCCCCCCCCCCCGATAGTGTCTGTGATCTGAGGTATCCTTAGTGGCCATATCTTTAGGGACTAACACAAGGTGACTGGGGTGGGCTTCCCTGGTACCTAAGATAGATGGACCTACTCTCACTTCAGTTTTTGGTAGGGTGTTCATCTTCACGAGAGTACTTGGTCCCTCAATCTGAGGTTCGAGCAATGCTCTAGAGTAATCGTAACTATACATTTTGTCAGCTCTCTCTGTTATTCATTGTTATACTGGGTTTCATCTCCAGTGTGTTGGGTTGTGTTATATTCTTTCGACATAGTTAATAGGGGGTTTGAAGGGTACCTGTAACCCCACTTTATGGGGTCTAGGGCAACGCCCCAGAAAATTTTTATTTTGGACCCTATGTTAGGTTGGGTGGACCCACTTATGGTTTTGTGCATGATTTTCGCACATGTCTTTTGGACGCGATGGTTTTTTGGTCCATGGTATTGGATGCAATGGTTTTCATTCCATGGTATTCGATGCGATGGTTTTCGGTCCATGGTATTGGATGCTTCGGCATGTATAAATATGTATTATAACATTGAAAGGAACATAATGAAAAATCAAGCTGGTAGTCCCGATGTTGGGATCCAGTGGGAAAATCTCTGTCTATATGTGTTTTATGTGTTATGCTCTCGCATCGTTTATTTTTCTGTGTTTTAGAATTCGTATGCGGGTAATTTTCTGTACAAGGTTTAAACCTACATTTGGTATCAGAGTTATTTTGGCTTCAAGGGGACGCCTTTGTTGCTGAGGGGTTTCACTCGGGCCTGTGGTAGACCTTGTTCAATGGGAGATCTGCGAGATTGATTATGGTGGTGAAAGAAGATGGCGAGCAGTGGAAAGATAGAGATCGATAAATTTAATGGTCAGAGTTTTGAGTTGTGGAAAATCAAGATGGAAGATCTGTTGGTGGATAAAGATCAGTGGATCGTGGTAGATCCAAGTACTAAACCAACAGGAGTGTCTGAAGAAGAATGGAAGAAGTTGGATCGCAAGGTAATGAACACAATACGATTGTGTGTCTTAGATTCAGTATTGCTGAATGTATTAGGAAAAGCTACGACAAAGGCTTTGTGGGACAAATTAGGGACTTTGTACCAATCTAAGTCTCTGGTGAATAAATTGTTCCTGCAGAAAAAGTTGTATAACCTGAGGATGAAAGATGGAGACTCCGTGACAGATCATCTGAATGCATTTAATAATGTGGTAAGTTAGTTAGCATCTGTTGATATTAAAATTTATGATGAAGATAAGTGCATCAGTTTGTTGTGTTCTCTACCAGATTCGTGGGATAGTCTGGTTATTGCAATAGGTAGTAATGCAACTGCCTTGAATTTTGATGAAATAGTCTCATCCTTGCTAACGGAGGAGATGAGACGGAAAAATATGGAGAGCCAAAATGGTGATGCCCTCTCTGTACGAGGATGGTCCTAGAATAGAAACAAAAATAAGTCATCAAGTGGGAGATCTAAATCTAGAGGGAGATCTAAATCTCCATGAAAACCTGTAAAGGTGATGTGTTGGAAATGTGGAAAGGAAGGGCACTTCAAAAGAGACTGTAAATCTAAAGCTCCTGATAAAGGAAAGGGATCTGATGATGCTCCTTCTACAAAGTTGAAAACCACCTCAGATGAAGGTGGGGATGTGTACTTGGCTTCTTCAAGTACACATGTAGATCATGAGGCATGGTTGATTGACTCAGGTGTGTTATCACTCAAGTTGTTCCCCAAAACTTGTGGAAAAAGGGAATACGGCCGAGGTAACCACTAACCAATCTTTTAGATTCAATTTCTAGCCAAAGTGCATCTAGAGAGGGCTCTCTCTATATGATTTAACTTTTTTTATGTGAAGTTTTTATGCTAGTTATGATGTTCAGAGGTTTGTTTTAAATGGGTTTGGATGGTAATTTCAAACAGAGGTAGGATGCAAGTCTGAAAGAGTTAATTCCATTGGGCAATGGATTCTATGAAGAGGGATTGCTGAGTGTGTTTCTGTGATGATAGGCAATACTACAGAGCAAGATAATCAGTTTGGTACAATATTGAAAGCTAGTGATTGATGGGATGTAGGCCACGGGATAAAGGGAAGTCAAGAATCCTTTATCATGGTGGCAGAGGGAAGGTGCCTGAATATTTTCAAGGAGTAGGGAAGAATTCCTTAACAATTTTCAGAATGAAGGAATTAGTAGAAACAGAAGCAATTAAGAATTTCTATTTATGCTAATTGTGAAGAAAACATAAATAACAGCAAGAATTGAACACATAGTGTATTTAAACAATTTTTGGGCTATTTTTTTTCCCTGTTGTTAAGATTATGAAACATATATGAGATTTGAAAACACAAAAACACAATTAGAATAACTTATTGAGCTAAATAAAGACAGGAATTTTGTAGCAGAGTCATGAATCATCACATCCACTTTCAGAAGGTCCAGCAACAATGCATTTCAACGCCCTTTGTATTAATAAATATCTGAGTTACAGCACAGTTCAATAGGAGAATCACCAACCCCGAATACATTCTTTGGGGGGGTATTTATACAAAAAAAGAGTTTACAAAATATCTTGAGGATAAGATAAGGAGCAATAACTTCCTTCAGCTACTTTGTCAGAGAAATAAATGCAGAAATGAAGGTAGGAGTTATTGTGGCTGTGCTAGATGCTTTAATTGACAATATATTTTAGACTTTTCACCCAAGAATTTGACTGGTAGTTATGTCCTTGTTTTGCTTTTTCTGTGTTGCTGTCCTAATCTGTTACCTTCTCTTGATTCATCTTTACTGTGTCCTAATCCTGGCTTGAGCTCCTTCCTTTATATCTGCCACGTGTCTTGCTTTTTGACCAGGTGTACATAGGCAAAAAGATCCAAATTTACTTAGGCAACACTTCCAGCATACTCTACCACCAGTGTTTTGTGGGAAATTGATGTCTTTGTATCTTTACCAGTATTTCATCAGCCTCAGTATACCTGTAAAAATTAGGCTTGACTTCGAAAAGATGATTTATTTCATGTTCTATAAAAAACAAACTCTCCAATTTATCATACAAGCTCTGTCCGAAAGGAGCTCCTGTGTTTTTTTAGTTGCTGGATGATGCAGTGATCTGATTTGTTACATACATGTTCACCCGATGAGCATATTGTTGATGTGATAACAGTTTTTGATTGCTTGTTACTAAATTGGGTAGACCCTTTTCCTACAAGTTGGTTAATTTCTCTGTGAAGGCATTAATATCCATCTGCATCTCTTGACACTTTCTTTCCAGAGTCTGTATAAGAGTTCTCATTGTTAGCACCTTCTTTATTGTCAAAATGGTGCCTGTCCTATCAGTGATCTCTAAAGATGCTAATTGTTTCTTAGTATTGGTGTTCAAAAAATGGATGAGCACATTGGCCTGCTCAGGCATATTTCCTAATGATGCCCAGGTCCTCTGTATTTACTCGTGTGCCCTTTCTATTAATTCAATTTGTTCATACATTGTCTGAATTGATCTCCATTGGTCAGTAATGGACTGGCCAATCTTGGTCCACAAAATCATTTTAATATCTGCTAGAGGTTTGTGCAAGGTGAGATCCTTTTCCAATGATTTCACCTTGTTCTCCAGGGCCTTCACCTCTCTGGTCTTTTCTGCCACTGTTATTTTTTATTTTTCATAGCTCACTTCTAGCTTGGCTAGTCTTTCTTTTGTCTCTTTGAGCTTTGACATTTGAGCTTCTAGCTCTTTCACTGCCTTCATCATTTCCTCCATCCTCATGCTAGTCTCAGGCTCTGTTGATGTTGTTGCTGTAGCATCTGTGGTTGATATACCTGTTGTCGATGGTGGCTCAGTGGGAGGGATTACTGCTGTGTTTGTGGGGGGAGTAGAGACAATTGTTGGAGTTGTTCCGAGTGGCTGGGAGGTCGACTCTCCCTGCTTAGTTTGTAATGCTTTCTCCAACTCTTGCTCTATCTTCATTAGCCTTTGGTTCATTCTCATCAATAAATCCATGACATCCTCTTCTACTTTTTCTTGTGTTAGTTCTGTTGTTTGTGGATGCATGGTGACAGGCAGCTTCAATTGCTTTCTAAGGGCAGCAATATCTTCCTCCTTCTTTTTGATCAATGCTTTGATGCCCTTGGCATGCTTGGGATCATGTCCCAACTCAACAATTATTTCTTCCAGAGTATTTATTCGATTGTCTTTGGCTAGAGAAGAGATCTTCTATAAATCCAATTGAGCAGATGTATTACTCAATGACTCTTTTAATTGGTGGGCCAGCATTGCCTTGTTTTCCAGTGTGGCATAGACCATTTCACCCGTTTGTTTGTGCAATTCGATTTGTTCCATTGGGTGAATGTCCTTGGCAAGGACCTCTAGATTGGTCCTTATGTAGTCAGCTGCAGACTTTGACTACTGAACCTTGGGCTTGAAATGACTTAAAATCATTTTCTCCTCCTTGATATCATAGGTTGCCATTAGTCTATGCTGTTTGGAGGGTGTCATCTTAAGAAACTGGTCATACAACTGAATTCTTAATGACTCATTTTGAGCTTTGATCTCTATGAATGATTGTTTGATGTCTGATGGTTTCTTGGCCTATGACCTTGAGGAGGAGACTTCCAGTCCATGCTGCCTTCCTCCTTGTCTGTGAGAGCTAGCAGAAGTCTGTTGGCTAATGGCCCTCTCCCCTCTTGGGCTTTCAGTAATGTCTTCCACGGTGCCCTCTTCAGGAGGATCTACCCTTTGCCTCTTGGCCTCTTGCTGCCTTGTTGACCCACTTGCAGGTGTGGTCTCTTCTCGGTCCCTTTTCTTACTTCTCTCCTCAGGAAGAGGAGTCTGCAGTGATGGTACCTCTAGTGCTTATGTTTGTAGTGAAGGGGCTTGCCCTTGACTGTGTTCCCTTGAGGTAGTAGGTTGTTCTTCCATGGTTTCTTGTTCTGCCACTACCAACTCCTTGCCCTTTGTTGTCCCTGTTGTTGGTGTAGTCCTTTCCTGGGCAACCTGTTGTGCAGTTGTGGCAGTTGATGAGCTCTCCCCGGTTTGTTGTGGCTTTTTGAAGACACCTGCCCAAAAGATTCCAAGTCAAGAGTTTTTTCCAAATCTTTCATGGTTTGTTCCATTTTTTCTTCCTCAGTTAACTCTTCAACTAGTGTGCCCTCCAACCACTCATCTTGGTTGGCATACTTTTCTATGTCAGGGATGCTACAGTGTTCATAGGGTGTTAGCCTATATTTTACCCTTCTTGCATTGATGAAGCCATATGGGTCATAGGTACCCACCAAAAGCTTCTCTTGAGTCTGAATGTTTGACCCAATAGTTCATCAGCATCCTTCCATCCCTCTTTCTTGTTCATGACAAAGGGGCCTAATTGGTCTCTTAGTTTCAATCGGGCCTTTTTCTTTGTGCTATGGAAGTGACTCAGATTTGAATTGATGAATTGCCTGAAATATTCCAAGGCAAACAGTCCCATTGGCACATATCTGGGCAGCTTGTAGGGGTATAGCTCACAGCCATATATCCTCAGAATAGCGTGATTCTAGTAGAAGTACCAGTCACCTATTTTATAGTTTTTGGAGAGCTGTAGTATTTTTTGCATATCATGTGTCAGTCTAGGAGGAGGATTTCTCATTAAGAGAGAAGAGACTGGGTATACAAATAAATCAACAAACTCACAATAAGAGTAGGGAGAGCTGCGAACATCATGAAAGATTGGGGTCAAAAAAATCACAGACTTCCTTTCCCCTTTATGGTCCAATTTTCTAATGGGGAATTGGAAGATATCTGGCTGGTAATATAAAAATAGATGATAGATATAGGAAGAGTATTTGAAGATTCCCTCCCTATCTAGCCTCAACAATTGGTCATGCATCTTGTTGGCAATAAACTTGGCATAGTTGTATTTGGCAGCAGGGGGATGCCCTGGGGTAAAGATAGACATCATAACCAGTATGGTTTCATCAATATGCTCACTTGTCTTGAACACCAACACAAAAGATATCATATCAACCACTAATCTACCCATTTCAGTGAAACAGGCATAGTGAAAAGGAGATGGCTCCTTAGGCTGGCTATCTGCTCTCATGAACACTTTGGCAATTCTGGTTATCTCTGAGCTGGAGAGTTTGGGACCTTCATCCAACAAGTACTTCATGGTAAGAGGAAACTAGAGGTGGGTTGGTTTGAAGTTCAGCATCTGATTTATAGAGTTAGGAGTGATATAAAAAAGAGAAGTCCCAGATGGACTCTTAACTGCCTTGTTTGTTGGCTCATAGTTCTCACAACAGAGGTGAATGATCTCAGGGAATATATTCACAGAGGGGAGGTAGTATCTGGGTAGGTTTGATTCCCAAATGCCATAAACATCATCTTGATTTAAGTAACTATTTCTGAGCTCACAGACTGCTTGAAGATGGTTTTGGAAGCCTACTAGGTCTTGAATTAGATAATCTCTGTCAGCCAAGGGCAAATGTTCCAACTCTTTGTGGGGTGCATTGAGGGGAGTGATGTTTAAGGCCACTGGACCTTCCATGGCTGAGCTTTGTTGCTTTTGAAATTGGAACTTTTGAATCTATGCAAGCAAAATGGGCAGAGCGATGGCTCTGTGGATTTCTCTGGGATTTTCACCGTTGAAACTGGTTTGTTGGCTTCAATTTAGCTCTGTGGATTGAACTCAGCTGGAAAAACAGGAGCTATGGGCTTCTTTGACACAATGGGTTTCAAATATGGGCAAGAGGCAGCTTTAGGGGTTTCTTGGAGAGCTTGCAGGGCCGAACGAGCTCAATTTTAGCTCACTGTGTGATTTGGTGGTTAATTTTAGCAAGACAGAGGTTCTGGGATAATTTTGGCAGCAACACAGTGTTCTTCTTTTCAAATCTATAGGTTCTGTGGTCAATGTTACAGAGAAAAGCAATAAAAATAGGGTCAGGGACAAATTGTCATAAATACCTATTTTCTCGGCGGAATGGCCAATTTGCAGGTGACCAGGTGAGCCGAGGGGCCGAGCTGTGTAATGGACTTGCTGGTTGGCGGCATGAACAGTTGAAAATGGTGTTTTGCATGTAATTTTGCATACACAGGTCACTTGGAAAAAACTAAGGTAAGTGGTAAAAACAAGCCTTTTCAACCTTTTTACCCGAAAAATTTGACTTTGGCGAGTCAGGGGCTTTTTTTTGGGATGACGTCAACATGACGTCATTTTTGTCGTTTAGCGGGTACGGATGCTAACATGGCAGATGACGTGGCATATGACGTGGCGGGTGACATGGTGGGTGATGTCATTAGGTGAGGTCATACAGTGACGTGGGCATGACATCAGCAGGGAGGGGGCAGGTGGTAAGTGGTATTATCGCACCGCTTTTTGGGGGAAAGTGGTTTCGGGGGAGGGGGCTCCGAACACACTAGGTGCTTGACACGCGTCCTCGGTATGGCGGAAATATCGCCCATCCCCCGGATGCTATCATTTGGCAAGTTGGAGCTTCCGAAATCGCCAACTACCGTTGGATCTAGGAGCGGTGATCAGACGGTTGGCAGGCGATGGAGGTGCCGGCCATTTAGCAGCGGGGGACCCGCTTTAATTTTTGTGATTTGTAATGTTTTTTGGTGCATTTTCGGACTTTGGAAAAGTGGGTTTTTTGGGAAAAATGCGGGGTTTTGGCTATTGATTTAGCCAGAGGCCAAATAAGTCCCAATGGGCACATGGAGGGTTGTTATTGGGCCTTGGTGGACCAATAACTCCCTAGCAAAATGTTTAAAATTTGGCTATAGTTATCCAATGGTCGGGGTATTATATTTTTTAGGGATTTTTGTGTTTTTATACATAGCAAGGGGGGGGAATGTACATAGGAGCTATATAATAAGGTTAGTAGGTTAATATTATTGTGGGGGATGGGTTTGTATGGTTTAGGCTAAGTGTTATAGAGTGAAAACTTAGGTTAGGGGGGAATGAAAGGATGACAAGTGGTGAAGTGTAGGAAACTTTGGTAAGATGGAATAAAGACTTTTTACACAAGAAATGTGGCTTGTTTTGCCTAGGGAAAACATCTTTTCACTTAGTTTTGCCATGGGATGAAGTGGTCTAAAAGTAATGAGCAGATCTCATTGCCCTTTGGGGCGAATGTTAGTAAATGTTTCTTGGGAAAATGGGGAGGGGAATTAGTCATGCTCCATTTGTTTTGTAGCCACCTTGCCATGGTACCTTATGATTTTATGAGATGACAACTTGTTCCCAAGGAGCAAATTTCCCATAAACCATGCTTCTATACCATCAAAACTACCTACCCAACCTAGTATACCTAGCATTTTCTCTTCATTTTCATTGGGTGCACTTGAACTACCAAACCCTGATTCTTCTCTTTTCTTTTAGCTACCCTCCTATCTAAGTCTACCCTTATTTCTCCCACCGCTTAGATTAAGCTGTTGAGACCCTTTGCTTCTCTGCCTAACTACTTGTCTGCCAAGCTTAAACTATTTGTGCAAACCTTTATTCTCTAGTCTAAGACAAGTGAAATTCAAACATGATCTAGCCAGGATTAAGTTGTCTGGCTAATCATCAATTTTGGCAGGAGTTAACCACCTATACATAGTGAAAATTCATCAAAATATGGAACCTTTGCAGCATGAAAAGAATGAACATTTTTGGCACTTCCCCAGTCAATCATGAAAAATGAAACCTATTGGTATAGGAGGCTAACAATGTACATCCTTTCACTTCACTCCCCATAGAGAGTGGTTCTGCGAGTATGAGAAATATGACGGTGGTGATGTCTTCTTGGGGGATGACAGGAAGGCTAGAATCATTGGTCATGGAAAAGTAAAGTTGAAGTTGCAAGGTGTAAGGGTTAGAACACTTCTGGGTGTTCTACATATTCCTGCATTGGCCAAA
>APFE030553224.1:40181-98007 GCA_000404065.3 Pinus taeda
GATGTGGAAGCATTGTTGTGCGCCATTTCTATTATCCAACCAGATTGGATAAATGAAGCAAGGGAGGAATGGAAGAATGATGAAGAAGTGTGGGAACTTATTCGAAAATTAGAACAAGATTCCAGTACGTCTGATACATTTAGTTGGCAAAATGATTCGTTATGGTACAAAGATCGCATATACCTCTGTAAGAATTCCCAACTAAAACAAAAGATTCTTATGGAATTATACACTTCTCCCTTAGGAGGGCACTCAAAATTTTTAAAAACTTACCACAAGGTTAAGAAGGAATTTTTTTGGAATGGCCTTAAATTAGATATTCAAAAGTTTGTGGCGGAATGTTTGGTTTGCCAACAAAATAAAGTTGGAACAATTAAGACATCGGGTCTATTACAACCTTTATCCATTCCAAGCCAACGTTGGGAGGAGATTTTAATGGATTTTATCATAGGTTTACCCAAGTCTGAGGGAAAGAGTGTCATCATGGTGGTATTTGACAGACTTACCAAGTATGCACACTATTGTGCATCATCACATCCATTTAAAGCCGATACAGTTTCCATGGCATTTATGGAAACAATTCAAAAGCTACATGGAAATCCAAAGATTATTCTAAGTGACAGAGATCCCATTTTCACTGGACATTTTTGGACAGAATTATTTTCTTGTCTTGGTACTCAGTTAGCTCATAGCTCATCTTATCATCCTCAATCTGATGGGCAAACTGAGATAGTAGACAAATGTTTGGAAGGATATCTTCATTGCTTTGTATCTGATAGACAAACACAATGGGTCAAATGGTTGCCTCTAGCTGAATGGTATAACACTTCCTTCCATACTGCAATAAAAAAGACCCCATTTATGGCACTTTATGGATATCATCCACCATCCATCACATCATATTTAAGAGAAAATTCTAAGGTACAAGCAGTGGAAGATCACATCGAGCATCACCAATATGTTCTCCAACTCTTAAAGGATAACCTCACCTTGGCGCATAATAAAATGAAACAACAGGCAGATCTACATCGCAGCGAAAGAAGTTTTGATGTAGGCAATTGGGTATTCCTATGGCTATAGCCATATAAACAAATGTACCTCAAGCAAGCTAAGAAGGATAATAAATTATCACCAAAGTATTAAGGTCCGTACAAGGTGTTGCAAAAGATAGGTACTATGGCATACAAATTGGAGCTTCCTGTAGCTTCCTGAGTGCACCTAGTTTTCCATGTTTCATGCTTAAACAAGGTTATAGGTGAAAAGATTCTAGTTCAAACAATATTTCCAGAACTTGATGAGGAAGGAAAAATCATATTGGAACCTGAAGCAATCAAAGAAACAAGAACCCAACAGCTACGAAATCGATCAATTTCAGAGTATCTCATCAAGTGGAAGAACTTACCCATTGAAGATTCCACATAGGAGGATGAAAGTTTTATATAGAAGCATCCATAACTACTCAAGCGTTGATGACAATACTTTTTTGAAGGAGAGGGGCATGTTAGGTCCCTATAATACTAGTGATTCCCCCATTACTATTGTCATTGTATCCCTGATTGTTATTATTGTGCCCCATAGAATCCGACTATTGTTATTTTTGTGCCATTATATTACTATTGTTAGGTCGTCTTGGTTATATTATGACCCCTTAGACTCCTATATATAGAAAGGAGGTTTTGTCATTTGTATCATCCAAGAATTGTTTATTTGTGTAATGTAAAGGAGGTTTCTCCCTCAAAGAGGCTGAATTCTAAGGCATTGATATATCTTTTCTATCTTTTATGAGATGGTTTCATAACACACTTTCATCTGGGTGGCCTGTTATTTATCCTTTTACAGTGCTTTTCCATTTTACTATAGATTTTTACATTTTGACTGTGTATCTCTACAGTAAATCATTTAATTTCTCCCATGTTTCAGCATCTGGTAATTGGATATTTATCATCTTCTCGTAAATTTCATCTACCTCTGTGTACTTGGTAAAAGTAGGCTTATTCGCAAAAAGGTGTTTTACCTCATGCTGGAGGTAAAACAAGTTCTCAAAAGTTTGGTATAGGACCTTGCTAGTTGGAATTTCTTTCATAGATGAAGTGTTCCCTTGATCTTTGGACACTTCCCTGATTTTTCTGTTGTAGTCCTCCTATGTCATTAACTTGTCGTTTATTACCAAGGGATTGGGCAGACCCTTTTGCCTCAAAACTTCAATATTAACCGTGAATCTGTCTATAGCTAGTTGCATGGGTTAACACTTATCTTCAAGGTTTAATATTAAATTCCTCTTGGTGAGGACCCTTTTCACTTCTAGTATTGTACCTGTTCTGTCAGGTATCTCTAATTCCGACAATTCATACTTATTTTTGGAGTTGAGGAAGTGAATGATCATTGCAGCTTCCTCTGACATGTCTCCCAATTCTACTTTTACTCTCTGTATGGCTTCTGTAGCTTGTTTTATTAAGTCAATCTGCTAAAAAATTACTTGGATGGATGGCCAAATATCATTGACTCTGTTGGCCCACAATTGTTCGTTAGCTTGTCCAAGGGATTCCTTCAAATTTAATTCCTTCTCCAAGTTTTTTATTCTTTCATTCATCCTGGTGCTTTTCTACACTTCTTCTTTGTGCATAATCTAGGCAAGCTTGTAGTCAATCTCTAGACTGGTCACCTTTTCCTTGAGCTTGTTCATTTCAATGGTCTGAATGGACATGTCTTCCAATTCCTTGACCAATCTGCTTGCCTCATCACCTATTGACCCTGTTAATGTTGACCCTATTGCTGATGTGGAAGTTGGTAGTGTTGTAACCATTGGAGTTATAGAATCTAATGATGCTGCCAAAGTGGAAGGTGCTGTAGTAGTAACTGTTGGGATAATAGTGGCAGGGGAAGTCTCCAGACTAGCTTGTTTTACCTGTATGAAGCTATCTAACTCTTTTTCCATTTCCTTCAGTTGATCATTTAATTGTAGCACCAAGTCCATCATCTCCTCCTGATGTGTTTGGCTCTCCAAGACCTCTTTTGTATGTGGTTGCTCTGAATGAGGAAGCTTTAATTGTTTTCTAAGAGTTGCGATGTCCTCATTCTTCTTCTTGATCAACTTCTCGGCAACTTTGATGTCATTGGGATCATGTTCCAACTCAATTACCAAGTCCTCCAATGACTTGATCCTGTTTTCCTTGGCTTGTGAGGAGGCCTTTTCCAATTTATATTGGGTTTGTAATGTTATCCAATGAATTTTGCAGCTTATGTGCAACCATGGCCTTCCCTGTCAAGGTGGAGTAGATCATCTTTGTAGCCTACTTATGGAATTCTATCTGGTCAATGGGATGAACATCCCTCGCCAACACTTCAAAATCAATTTTCTTATAGTCAGCTGATGTCTTTGGTTGCTGAACAGTAGGTTTCATGAAAGACACCTACATTTTCATTTCTTTTATGTCAAAAGCTGACATCAACCTACTCAGATTAGCTGGTGTGTGCTTGAAGTATTGGGCATATGATTCAACCTTCAACTTCTCATTTCTCAACTTGATCTCCTTGTACATGTCCTTGATATCTTTTTCCTTGTCTGTTGGCCTGGTAAAAGAAGAAACCTCAACACTAAGTTGTCTCTCAATTAGTTGAGTGTTAGATGTTGATGGATGTTGTGTTTCTCCAGAAGCAATAGTGGCTTTGCTTCTTTCCACCATTGTATCAGTGACAGTTATTTCCACTAATTCAATGGTTTCTTCCTGTTCAGTTACATGATTTAGCTTGGGCCTTTTCCTAAGCTCAAAATGCTCATCTGTGGTCTCCATAGTAGAACTAGAACCCTCCTCCCTATTTCTCTTTGAGTTTCTCTCCTCACTTGATGGGGTCTATAAAACGGGAGGAATATTCATGGGTTCCCGTAGTTCTGGAACCTGCAGGAAATAACTTTCATCAATTTGTTTCTCTACATCAATCAGTGTATTTTCTACATCCACTATTGTGCTATCCATGTCAATTAATGTGTTTTCCAACCATTCTAATTGGTTTACAAACCTCTCAGTATCCAGTCTAGGATGTTGGATGAAAGGTCCCAATTTGAACTTGATTCTTAACTTTTTTATGACCCCATGAGGGTCATACTGCCACATAAAGTTGTTCCTAAATTTCATTTCCTGCAATATCTTGTCAGTGTCTGGTCTAGCCTCTCTGTTATTGCAAATGAAGGGGCCCAATTGATTTTCCATTTTAAGCTGGGTATTCTTCCTAGCTACTAGGAAATTGACTTCTTCAGAATTTATGATATGCCTAAAATATTCCAGTGCAAATATCCTCATATGGAGGTATTTAGGTAGTTTGTAAGGGGCAAGTTGGCGTACATAAATTCTAATCTCTATGTGGTTCTGGTATAGATATCCGTCTCCCACCTTGTTGTTCTTGGCCAACTGTAACACCCTTTTGATTTCTTGTTTGATTCTAGGCTGAGGACTATTGGTCAGCATGTTCATGACTGGATGGACAAATGAATCGATGAAGTCCTTATAGGTGAACACAGTGGAGTATTTCTGGATCAAGGGTATCCAATTAATAACTGACCTTGGATTCCCTTTGGTATCCAACTTCTGGATGCTGACAGGGAATTTATCTAACTAATCATATACAAACATATGAAATAACACAGAGGGTTACTTAAAGACTCTCTCAGTTGGTCATTTGGTGAACTGTTCATGCATCCTATTTGCAATGAACCGAGCATAGTTGTAGATGACAGTAGGAGGCTTGCCTAGGCTAAAAATGGAAAGAAAATCTAGGACAACCTCATCCACATGCTCATCTGAGGTATATCCTAGGATACAAGAGAGAATGGTAATAATATGTCTGCTTCTCTCTGAAAAAATGGTGGCAGCATAAGGAGGAATATATGTGGGAGTATGGTAGTCCTCTATAATGAAAGTCTAGAATATTTGGGACTATGTTTGCCAGGTCTAACTTGACATATAGGTCTAGAATGTCACCAATAGACAGTGGGGTCTCATTAGGACTTGGTTGGACCTGTAGCATTTGGTTGATAGACTCTGCAGTAATGGTAAATAACAAATGCTAGTTAGAGGTGATAATAGCCCTTTGGCTAGGAATGTAACAGGCATGACAGAAGTGGATGATGTCAGGGAATAGGTGTACTTCTGGGAACAAATACTTGGGTAAATTAGATTCCCAAAGGTGGATGTCATCATTCTAGTTTAGGAATCTATCCTTACTCTAGCAATGGACCTTTAGAAGGTAAGGTGGGGAAGCAATACCCTTTATTTGAAAATCTTTGTTTGCTAATGCGAGGTGGTCGATGTCCAGGTGAAGGGTTGACAAAGGTCTCACATCCAGAGAGGTCTGGGAAGCCATGACTGAGTTTATGGATATGAATTGCGCCTGTCGAGATACTAGAAGTGAGGTTTAGACACCCTGGAATAGTGGGATTGTAGTTACAATCTGTAAAATAAGGGTTTGGGGTTTAGAAGTAAATTCTCTTCAATCTAGGCAAGTTTATTGATTAATTCCAATTAATTAAGCTTTCAATTGGACTGTACTTTTCAAATTGAGAAGGTCGTTCTAGTTTTTCTCAGGAATGCCTGGAATTTGGCATTATGGCTTGGAAACTGGGTTCAATGGTGAATGTAGAGGGTACATTAGCTTGAGTTGTCAACTAGTTGCTGGAATTGGGTGTCTGGAGCTTCTTAGTGTGGCAGATAGTGGTCAATTTTGGTCGCAGAGGTTTAGGGTATCGCAGAGTGGCTTGAGCAATAGTTACAGTGCAAACGAGTGAAAAGAGTGAATTAGGGCTTTTCTAGCCTTTTAATGTGTAATGGTCACATTTTGGTGCAGAAAATATGAATTAATAGTGGGCAATTTTCGGCCTTGGCGGGGAGGTTGTTTTTTGGGAAATCTCACTGCTTTTGGAGGGCAGAAGGTATTTTTAGCAAGCACGCGATCTAACCTGGGTCCACCACATAGTAGAAAAGTGCCTAGGAAAAATCACGAACCTCGTGTGCTCTCGAGTTGCTATCGGTCAGACTTTGAACTCGCGCGTTATGGATGCGCACCATTGGATCAGGGGGTAGGAGATCGAACAAAAGTCGTGTGGTTAAGCTACATGGACGGAATGGGGGAAGGGGTTTGCAGGGCTCGGGGCTTACTTACAAGTAATTGTAATTAATTAGTAAATAAGGTAGGGATTAGATATAAGCATCGGGTTTAATAAAGTGGGACCAAGGGTTATGTGTCGAAGTTTTTTCACTGCACCGAAGGTTGTTGGGTTAAAAGGGTTTTTCAGGGAAATATGAAGCGGGGAGTTAATTAAATAATGCAAGGGAAAAAAACTTATGATAAGGGGGTTTTTTGGGTTTTTGAAGGGAAATAGGGAAATTAATAATGGGGGAAGTTAATATTTGCAATGGGGAATGGTTTTCACACTAGGGAAAGGGGACTATGGGTAGGGAAATGGTTTTTTGAAGGGAAATTACTAGGGAAATTTGTGAAGCCAAGGGGTAAGGGTCAAAATGAGGGGAAAAGGGGATTTATAAATGATAAAGGGATAATGGGGAAATTAGAAAATAAGCATGTGGGAGCATAGTGAAATGAGGGGGAATTAATTAAACTAGATTGTGAACATGATTTTCTTTCTCATAAATGCCCCTGCACATGAAACATAGGATTAAGCCTGATAAATGTGCTTTTGACTCAGCAACCTTGTACATTTGCAACCTTTCTTTTACCTACCCTTTATTTATCCTAACATTTTTTCTTCATTTTATTGGGTGAATTTGAGCTTGCTGACCCTTTATTTCCTTTTCTTTTGACAAGAAAACTATTTAATTCTAACCTTGTAACTTCTAATGGCTCATATTAAACTGATGAGCTCATTTTTATTCTCTACCTAGCTATTGATCTGCGAAGGTTAAACAGTTTGGCTATATCTTTATTCTCTATCTACCAACATAGAATTTAAGACATGAAAGAGTCAAGATTAAGTTGTTTGACCATCATATATTGTGGCATTTCTAACAAGCTGCACACAGCCTTATTTTGCATAGTAAAGTAAAAAGTAGTAGCATTTGAATTTTCTCACTTTCATGATCTGTTTTATTTCTTTTTGGGGTTCATATTTTTCACTTTTTTTTATCTTTTTCTCTTTCTTTTTATCCTTTGATTATTCTTTTAGGACATACCCTCCTTACATTTTTTAATTTTTAATATGGAAAACATTTTGCAGAAAGCAAAAGTATGTACAATATTACAATACTAACCATATCCAATTCAAAATTATGAATCCTAGGACCCTAACAGTGGCTCCACATGGGGATGGCATTTCCTGGTGAAATGTCAAGAACTTTAAGATCAGTAGCCTTTGAAACTTGACTAAAGTTAACTTGTAAATTGTTATTCTGTGATTTCTTCGTTATTCATACTTATGATGGTGAACCCTTCAAAGCTGAGGGCCTTCTCTCTGGGCTTCAACTTCAAAATATTATCATCCAATCCAATCTAAACTCTGCATTGTTATATATAATGAGTAAATTAAAGTGAACTATTGTTAATCTGTGGAAAAGTAATGCTTCATCATTCTGCCATTGACAGTTCCTCCTGGTAGATCTGCCCCATCTAACTCTCTCAAGAAAAATGCATTGTTACCTTTGTAACCATAAATGACATAAGGGCCTTGCCACAAAAAATCAAATTTTCCATGTTTTCCCTTGTCTTCTCTTCTAAAATCCCATTTAAGTACTTTTTCACCTATGCAAAAATCATCAGCTTTAGTCTTTTTATCAAAAATCTTTTTGATTTTATCTTGGATTACTTGTGATTTGACATAGACTTATTCTCTGGTTTGCTGCAAGTGTATTGTTTGATTTATCCTCCTCTAGATATCATTTGGTTCTACTTGCAACTCCTGGATGATCTTCATCATTGGTACTCCTAAAGAGGATGGAAAAAAAACATCCATACCATATACTAACTGATAAGGAGATGTACCAATGGAATTTTTGGTAGTTAGTCTGTCTACCCATAAGGCATTGACCAACTTTTTGTTCCATGTCATTTTTTGTCTTCCAGTAATTTCTTAATGATATTGGCACGACTTTTGTTAGAGGATTCTACAAGTCCATTACCTTGAGGGTAATAGACAGTGGAATGGCCAAGGGTGATGTGATATTTGTTACAAAAGTCTACCATTTTCTTGGATTTAAAAGAAGCTGCATTATTAGTAATGAGCTTTTGGGGGCATCCAAATCTTGACAGGATATTGTTTTCAAGGAATGAGATAATGACAGAGTATGTAGCTTGTATGGAAGGGATGGCTTCTATCCATTTGGTAAAGTAATCAGTGGCTGTCAAAATCCATTTATGTTGGGCTAAGGAGGCTGGGTGAATTTCTCCAATGAAGTCTAAACCCCATTGTTGAAATGGCACTTCTGTGGAGATGGGTTTGAGAGGTAAAGGTAAAAGCTTTATTTTTCCCTCAAATCTCTGACATTTATGACAAGAGGTCACATGTTTCTTAACATCTGCAAAAAGAGCGGGCTAGCAAAAACTAGCCCACATGATTTTGTCAGCAGAAGTTTTCCAATACAAGTGTCCTCCACAATCTCCTGCATGAAATTCTTGCATAATTTTATCAACTTCATCTTTTAGTAAACAATTTAATAGAATACCACCATTATCTTTCCAAAATAAAGCATTATTTATGATACAATATCTCATTGATTTCATTTTCAAAAATCTAGCTTTAGTTCTAGATAAACCAAGAGGAGCTTGTACGTTTAGTAATATGAATATGATATCTGCATACCAAGGTGAATCTGTAAAAAGTTCACTAATCTCTGGAGTCATCATCTCTTCCTGATCATCTAGGGCACCAATGAAATTTATATCTAGGGCCTGATAGTTCGATTAAGCCACGAGTTTGGCTAAAACTTGGCCTTTGATAAGTTTTGTAGGCTTTATTTCTATGTCATATTCCAAAATAGTGGCAATCCATTTGCCTCTCTTTCCTTCGACCACATTTTGTGTCAAAATGTCCTTTACTCTGAATTTGGAACATAAGCAATGATGTGTGAATACAAGATTTACACTCTAAAGTTTTTAATATATTTCACTAAAACTAACACTTGTTTTTCCATTATGTTGTACTTTAGTGTTGCATCTCTTAAAGATTTACTGAAAAATGCAATGGCATGTTCATATCCTTGATCATTCTTTTGCAACAAGACTGCTGCAATAGTATGTTCTAAAGAAAAAGAAAAAATTATAAAATCTTTTTTAAAGTCAAGACTTATAAGGACTAGAGTTTTGGTAAGGACTTGTTTGATGGCCTCAAAAGATTGTTTAGTTTCCATTGTCCATTTAAGTGTTGAATCTATTCTTAACATGTTATTTAGTTCTCTAATTAATTCGGCTAAATTTGAAATGAATCTCCTAAGAAAATTTATTTTGCCTAAAAATTACTGTAATTCTTTGATGTTTCTAGGATGAGTGATGGTCAATATTGCCTTTATTATTGCAGGATCTGTTATAATTCCACCTTTAGATATTATATGTCCCAAGAGTTTACCTTCTTCTAGACCAAAGAGTGTCTTTTTGGGATTTAAGGAAAGACCAAATTTTCTGCATTTAATGAAAACCCTTCTCAGGTGATCTAAATGTTCATTATCAGATTTCGAAAACATTGTGATGTCATCTTGGTAAACAACTAGGATGTCATGGATTTCTTTAGCAAAAGTTATATCCATAGATCTTTGAAATGTTGCTTCTGCATTCATTAATCCAAAATGAATTTTCAAATACATGAAAGTACCCCAAGGAGTAGTAAATGCAGTTTTTGCTTGGTCCTCTAGTTGAACTAAGATTTGGTTATATCCAGAAAATCCATCAAGCAATGAAATTTTGGATGAACCCACAACCCTTTGAAGGATATGGTCCATTTTTGGGAGAGGATAGTTATCTTTCAATGAGACTTTGTTCATATTTCTTAAACCAATGCAGAGTCTAATTTCTCATGTTTTCTTCATAGTAGTGACTAAGTTTGAGACCCAATTTGAATATCTAATGGGAGCTATGATTTGGGTATCATACATCCTTTTGACTTCCTTTCAATTGATGGCATCAGAACTGGATTAATTCTTCTAAGTTTCTATTTAAAAGGTTTATGATCTTCTTTGATATATATCTTGTGTTGAATTATGTTGGTGTCATAAGACTTTAGGTCTTCATGACTCCAAGCAAAGATATCTTGGAACTCTTTGAAAAGACATATATTTAAACTTTTCATCTGGAGGTAAGGCTTTTGATGTTTTAATGAAATTAGGTCTTTCTTCAGTTCCTATGTTACATTCTTCTATATCTGATCTTAAAGGCTCCATTTTTGGTTCCCTAGCTACATCATTTGAATCAAACAAATCTTCTAAGGGGACTAATCCCTTAGGAAAAAAATTATTTTTAAGGTTTAGAATTTCAGGATCATCATTCATTATTTCTTCTATTTCTAGTTTAGTGAAATTAGTGGGTTTAACTATATCTAAAATATTTACATCTATCCCATTATCTATGTCATTGTCTATTGTACAATCTGTATCTATATTACAATTCTGAAACTCACCTTCAGCATTCATGAAATGATATATTTGCGAATCTTGTGAGAAAATCTGCCAATATTTCAAATTGTCAGGTATGATAGGCCTATGTCTCACTTATGCAGTGTACTACTGGTTGGGTTGAAAAGGAAATTTGCAGGTACTAGCAAAAGTGGCCAGACTGTGGGCTTGCATATTTTGTTTCCTAGGAATGGCAACAAATTTTGTTTCCAAAAGGTCTTTGATAAAATCTAGGATAGTATCTCTATGTTGGCTCAGTCTGGGATTATTTACAGAATATTCACCTTTGATTTGTTTGATAATCAATTCTGAGTCTCCCATTATAGAAACTCTCTTGGCTCCAAGTTTTCTAACCATTTGTAATCCTAAGATTAGAGCTTCATATTCTGCCATGTTATTTATGCATTGAAAGTTTAATCTAAATGCAGGACCCTCATAATGATTGTTTTCCATGTTGTGAATCCACACTCCTGCACATGCTCCCAGTCTATTCATAGATCCATCAAAATCCAGATGTCATAGAGACTCATGAAAAATGTTTTCACTGTCAGGTGTTTTGTATTTTTTTCTACGACTATGATTTCCTTTTTTTTCATGGTCTGAATAGTACAAGATGAAAGAGTCCATATCAGAATGCATGGAGTATATATGGAAATTTTGTGGTTTTTCCACACTACTCACCATGTATTTCATCAAGGTCTCTCTATAAAGTTTTCTTTTGTTGACCAAAAACAGAGATGGCGGAATATGACATATCTAATTGTAAAGATCCCTGCAATTTTGCTCCCCATGAGTGAGATAAAAGCATTCCATATTTGGGTGGGATGTCAAAAACTACTATGTCAATCGCAATACTCTTTGTTGGACATTGGACTAGAGTTACACACAAATCCTTGATCAGGCCGAGGAATTTAACTTGGCTAGAGTCAAAGGAAAATAGGTCCTTATATGGTCTGGTGGTATCTAAGTTTAGTCTCTCCATGATTTCCTTTGGCATTAAGTTATGGGATGCCCCTGAATCTAGAATAGCATTATGTAATATTTTGTCATGAATGTTCAAACTAATGTAGGAAGGAGGGATACCCCCTTGCTGATGGGTGTCATTTACTTCAGGGCCAAACAATAACTTAGGCTGATCATCATTCAAATTCATAGCATCCTCCCCTTCACTTATATTCAATGTTTAAGTGATCTTTGATCTATATGATTCATTTTTCACTAGCTTAGTCAAAGGGACTCGTACTTTCAATTTTGTTATCTCAGTTTTAATGTTGAAAGGAAATTTAGTTTTCCTTGATTGGATGAGATCTTCCTTAGCGAATGTGTTCTGTGTGTTTTTATCTTTTTTTTTTCAGTATTAGGCACTTCAGTTTGTGTTTCAGTAGTTTTGTTTTGAATTATCTTATTTGGAATGTTTTGAGTAATAGTTTCAATTTTAGTTTCAGATGAAGTTATATCTACAATTTTTGGGCTAGAAGTCTCCTGAGTTCCCCTAGGGAGGATTTGCCGGACTTTGGTTACAGAAGCTTTTGTTATCTTTTTAGTTTGGGTCTGGATTGATCTCTTAGTGGGAGTTTCATTGTTCTTTTTACTTATATGGTTGTACTATTTGTGAACCTCATATATGGCAGATTCATATCCTTGTTTAAAGTCGAAGGACTCTCCATATTCTAATTGCAATTGTTGCAGCATGTACAATTCTTGTTCTTCTTGAGTAGAAAAACAACATCTTCATTTTTTATTCCTAATAAGTTTATCTGGGTGTCATCCTTTCCTTCATGGTTTTATGAACCCTCAGCATAGTTTTCCTGGAAGGGTGGTCTAATTTGCTGATCTGGTATTGCATTCTTTCCAGTGTTAGGATTCTTCCTAGAGTTGGGGTTTCTTATTGGGGGTGGTTGTTGATTCTCCCACTGAGTTTTTCTTTCCATGTTTTCTAATATATCCATTATTCTTTCTACACTTTTTTCTAAACTATTTATTTTACCATCAGAAGTGGAAGTTTCCTCTTTAATGACAACTCTCTTTTCATTTCTCATTCTAGCTTTCTTAGCTAATAGATTGGCTTCTACACTAACAACATTACTTTGCATTTGTTCCAATGTTTCAGGGTTTCTTTCTCTTAACTGGTATGACATATCAATGTCAAAACCATTAGGGAATTTGATTAATGTTAGGTCTGGTGGAGGCTTAATATTAGCGGGGATTGCATTGTAGATGATATTGTACCTAGTACAATAATCCTGAATTGACTCATTAGGAGCTCTTCTAATGTTGTCATATTCAGAAAGTATTTGTAGATGGTTTTTATTTCTCTCCCATCTATCAATAAACAATATATGAAAAGAATCTAAGTCTACAATATGATTAGCAGGTAAAGCTTTGAACCATTTCTTAACATCCCCAGTTAATGTTTGGGCAAACAACCTCATTTGGACATCGGATTCATCAATATCATGCAACTCAAAATAGTCAGTCATTTTGTTCGCATGATGTTGGTCAATATATTGACTAGTAGCATCAAACAAAAAGATTTTTATTTGATAATATTGGGGCATGCCATGGAGTTGTGCTGGTAAAACCAAAGGTGCATATATGTCTGCCATGGCTGAGATTCTGGCTTGAATAGGGGGTAAAGTGCTAGTACTTGAGGAAGGGCTTGAAATGGATGGAGATGAACAAGATGAGGATGAGGAATTTGGTTGGATATGAAGCTAATAAATGATTGGTTTAGGGGAATGGACCATGGTGGATGTAATTGGTGAAGTGGTAGTAAATGAAGGTGTATTTACAGTATTTGAATATTGTGCAGAAATTTCAAAGGCAGCAATAGTGAGGGCAGCTAATTCAACTGATTTTTGAAGGTAAGCATCATTTATATGGCTTATCAATGTGGAATTTAAAGCTTCTAACTTGTCAAAAGTATCCAACACAAGTTTATCTAAATCTGGATGTATAGGCACCCTTTTTGACTCAATGAATTGAATAAAATTAGCGTCTAATATAGTTTCATGAATTGCATTCTCTGATTTAGTTCTAAACAATGAGAGGTCAAATGACAAGTCAAATGGAATTTCCTATAAAGTTGATAATTCCTTGGGGAGTGAATTTGCTTTAAGTAATTGGCTACTACTTGCTTGAGTTTCTACCTATTTTGGTTTTCTTAAAATCCTGTCTGAGTCATCAACTATGGTAGTAGGGTTTGGATCTGGATTTTTCCTAGTATAGTGAGTCTTCTTGGGAGCCAAAATTTTAACTTTTTAATTGTTTTTATGTTTCTTTTTAACAGCACTCTAAAAATGACTTTAAGGGGCATAAGATGAAATTTAAGGTTTCCTTAAATTTTTATTACACTGAGGATCGAAGTCCCCAGTATGGTCGCCAATATGTTGTCACTTCAATATTTCTCTAGAGTTGTTTGAGAAGGAAGTGATTAGAGGTAAACCAAAACCAACTTTGGAGATTAGGATCTAGCCTTCCTAATTCTCAGAGAGGGCTCTCCCTTGTTTATTTAACTTTGTTTAGTTATTTGATTTTAGGCTAGTTATGATTGTACTTGGGTTTTGATTTGGATTTGGTGGTGGGATCACTTACTTATATGAAAAGAGGGGTGTCTTTTACCATTAGGCTATGGGGTCAAATTTCAGGCAAACAGGACTGGATCAAGTTCTAAAAGCAATGTCTATAGGGCAAGATAGCAGAGTTACTTCAAATCTCAAGGCTGGGGATGGTGAAGTGGTTTTTCAATCAGATCCAAAGAGGAATTAAGGGTTCCTTAGGCCGGATTATTGAATAAAATGAAATAGGTCATCGGGATGGGAGAGCAATTAGGGGATTCTCAGATCCAGATATTAAAAAAAAAAAAAAAAAAAAAAAAAAAAAAAAAAAAAAAAAAACATGTAAATGATCAACTGTTCAAAACAGAGTGTACCTAAACAAATTCTGAGATAAACTTCTAGTTAATTCATTCAACTTTAGATAACATTTAAGTTTGTGAAAAACATAAGAAAATAACAAATTTGACAAAGAAAATACTTCACTGTAATAACTCAACACATGAATCCTGTAATGAAATCTCTTTATTACTTGGTCCAGTCTGTTGACTTGAATAATTGGTACAATAACCCTTAGGTTTATGATCAAAATAACTTTACAAATGTATAGAAATCCACCTTAAATACTTCAAATTTATGAAGTATTTACACAAAAATAATTTACAAAATATCCCAACCTGTCTTGGGAACTAATCTAGGAGAAATAAATATCTTCATACAAGAAGATAGAGATAGCTATTGAACTGCTATTTGTTGTCCCTGTTTATTAGGATGTGTTTTCTTTAATTTTTTATATTTTTCCTTTTAATCTCTACTTTTTTGTTTGGTCTTCACACTGGATGTTCTAATCACTCTGACCTTTCAACTAATACACTTTCATCTAGGTGGCTTGTCATTAATCCTTTTACAATTCTTTTCAATTTTACTGTAGATTTTTACATTTTGACTATGTATTTCTATAGTAAATCATTTAATTTCTCCCATGTTTCAGCATTTGGTAATTCGATATTTATCATCTTCCTGTAAATTCCATCTACCTTTGTTTACTTCATAAAAGTAGCCTTATTCACAAAAAAGTGTTTTACCTCATGCTGGAGGTAAAGCAAGTTCTCAAAAGTTTGGTATAGGACCTTGCCATTTGGAATTCCTTTCATAGATGAAGTGTTCACTTGATCTCTAGCCACTGCTCTGATTTTTCTGTTGTAATCCTCTTGTGTCATTAACTTGCCATTTATTACCAAGGGGTGGGGCAGACCCTTTTGCCTCAAAACTTCAAACTTAACCATGAATCTGTCTACAGCCAGTTGCATAGTTTGGCACATATCTTCAAGGTTTAACATATTCCTCCTGGTGAGGACCCTTTTCACTTCCAGTATTGTACCTATTCTTTCAAGTATCTCTAATTCCTACAATTCATACTTATTTTTGGAGTTGAGCAAGTGAATGATCCTTGCAACTTCCTCTGGCATGTCTCCTAGTTCTACTTTTACTCTCTGTATGGCTTTTATAGCCTATTTTATTAAGTCAATCTGCTAAAAAATTACTTGGATGGATGGCCAAATATCATTTACAGAGTCAATGATATTGGCCCACAATTATTCCTTAGCATGTTCAAGGAGTTCCTTCAAAGTTAATTCCTTCTCCAAGTTTTTTATTCTTTCATTCATCCTGGGGGATTTCTGCACTTCTTCTTTGTGCATAAGCTGGGCAAGCTTGTAGTCAGTCTCTAGACTGGTCACCTTTTCCTTGAGCTTGTTCATTTCAGTGGTCTGAATGGACATGTCTTCCATTTCCTTGACCAATCGTCTTGCCTCGTCAACTATTGACCCTATTGGTGTTGACCCTGTTGCTAATGTAGATGTTGCAGAAGTTGGCCATGTTGTAGCCATTGGAGCTATAGGAGCTAATGATGCTACCAAAGTGGAAGGTACTGTAGTAGTAACTCTTGGGATAACAGTGGTAGGGGAAATCACTAGACTAGCTTGTCTTACCTGTATCAAGCTATCTAACTCTTTTTCCATTTCCTTCAGCTGATCATTCAATTGTAGCACCAAGTCCATCATCTCCTCCTGATGTGTTTGGCTCTCCAGGACCTCTTTTGTTTGCGGGTGCTCTGAATGAGGAAGATTTGATTTTTTTTTAAGAGCTGCAATGTCCTCATTCTTCTTCTTGATCAACTTCTTGGCAGCTTTGATGTAATTGGGATCATGTGCTGCCTCAATTACCAAGTCCTCCAATGACTTGATCCTGTTGTCCTTGGCCTGTGAGAAGGCATTTTCCAATTTATACTAGGTTGTAATGTTATCCAATGAATTCTACAGCTTATGTGCAGCCATGGCCTTCTCTGTTAGGGGGAGTAGATCATCTCGCTAGCCTGCTTATGGAATTCTATCTGGTCAATGGGATGAACATCCCTTGCCAACACTTCGAAATCAGTTTTCCTATAGTCAGTTGATGTCTTTGGCTACTGAACAATAGGCTGCATGAAAGACACCTTCATTTTCCCTGCTTTGATGTCAAAAGCTGACATCAACCTGCTCTAATTAGCTGGTGTGTGCTTGAAGTATTGGGCATATGTTTCAACCTTAAACTTCTAATTTCTCAGCTTGATCCCCTTGTACCTATCCTTGATATATTTTTCCTTGTCTTCTGGCCTGGTAAAAGAAGAAACCTCAACACTGAGTTGTCTCTCAATCAGTTGAGTGTTAGATGTTGATGGTTGTTGTGTTTCTCCTGAAGCATTTGTGGCTTTGCTTCTTTCCACCATTTTATCAATGTCAGTTATTTCCACTGATTCAATGGTTTCTTCCTGTTCAGTTATAGGATTCAGATTGGGCCTTTTCTTGAGCTCAAAATGCTCATCTGTGGTCTCCATAGCAGAACTAGAACCCTCCTCCCTATTTCTCTTTGGGTTTCTCTCCTCATTTGCTGGGGTCTATAAAACAGGAGGAATTTTCATGGGTTCCCCTAGTTTTGGAACCTGTAGGAAATAACTTCCATCAATTTGTTTCTCTACATCAATCAGTGTATTTTCTACATCCACTTTTGTGTTATCCATGTCAATTAATGTCTTTTCCAACCATTGTGATTGGTTGGAAAACTTCTCAATGTCTGGTCTAGGATGGTGGATGAAAGGTCACAATTTGACGTTGATTCTTAACTTGTTTATGATCCCATGAGGGTCATACTGCCACATAAAGCTATTCCTGAATTTCATTTCCTGCAATATCTTGTCAGCCTCTGGTCTAGCCTCTCTATTATTGCAAATTAAGGGGCCCACTAGATTTTTCATTTTAAACAGGGTTTTCTTCCTAGGTGCTAGGAATTTGACTTCATCAGAATTGATGATCTGCCTAAAATATTACAGTGAAAATATCCTCATAGGGAGGTATTTGGCCAGTTTGTAAGGGGCAAGTTGGTATCCATAAATTCTAATCTCTATGTGGTTCTGGTACAGATACTAGTCTCCCACCTTGTTTTTCTTGGCCAACTGTAACACCCTTTTGAATTCGTGGCTGATTCTGGGCTGAGGGCTATTGGTTAGCATGTTCATGACTGGATGGAAAAATGAATCGATGAAGTCCTTATAGGTGAATGCAGTGGAGTATTTTTGGATCAAGGGTGTTTAATAAATAACTGACCTTGGATTCCCTTTGGTATCCCACTTCTGGATGCTAACAGGGAATTTCTCTGGTTGATAATATAAATAAAAATGAAATAACATAGAGGAGTACTTGAAGCATCTCTTAGTTGGTAGTCTGGTGAACTGTTCATGCATCCTATCTGTAATGAACTGAGCATAGTTGTAGATGACAGTAGGAGGCTTGCTTGGGCTAAAAATGGAAAGAAAGGCCTGGACAACCTCGTCCACATGCTCATCTGAGGTATATCCAAGGATGCAAGAGAGCATCGTAATAATCTGTTTGCCTCTCTCTGAAAAAATGGTGGCAGCATAAGGATGACTATCTATGGGAGTATGGCGGTCCTCTATAATGAAAGTCTAGAATATTTGGGCTATTTTGGCCAGGTCTAACTTGACGTATAGGTCCAGCAAGTCACCAATAGATAGTGGGGTCTCATTAGGGCTTGATTGGACCTGTAGCATTTGGTTGGTAGACTCTGCAGTAATGGTAAATACCAGCTACTGGCTACGGGTGATAATAGCCCTTTGGCTAGGCATGTAACAGGTATGACAAAAGCGGATGATGTCAGGGAATGGGTGTACTTCTAGGAACAAATACTTGGGTAAATTAGATTCCCAAAGGTGGATTTTATCGTTCTAGTTTAGGAATATGTCCTTCCTCCAACAATGGAGCTTTAGAAGGTAATATGGGGAAGCAATACCTCTTATTTGAAAATCTATGTTTGCTAATGCTAGGTGGTCGATGTTCAGGTGAGGGGTTGATAGAGGTCTCACGTCCAGAGAGGTCTGGGAATCCATGACTGAGTTTATGGATATGAATTAGGCATGTTGAGATTCTAAAAGTGAGGTTTAGACACCCTGGAACAATGGGATTGTAGTTACAGTCTGTAAAAGAAGGGTTTGGGGTTTAGAAGTAAATTCTCTTCAATTTAGGCAAGTTTATTGATTAATTTCAATTAATTAAGCTTTCAGTTGGATTGTAATTTTCCAATTGAGAAGGTCGTTCTGGTTTTTCTCAAGAATACTTGGAATTTGGTGGTCTAGCTTGGAAACTGGGTTCAATGGTGAATGCAGAGGATACGGTAGCTTGAGTTGTCAACTAGTTGCTTGAATTGGGTGTCCAAAGCTTCTTCGGGCAGTAGACAGTGGTCAATTTTGGTCACAAAGGTTCAGGGTGTCACAGAATACTTGAGCAACAGCTACAGTGAAAACGAGCGAAAAGAGTAATTGGGGATTTTCCATCCTTTTAACGAGTAATAGTCACATTTTGGCATGGAAAATATGAATGAACAGTGGGCAATTTTCAGCTTTGGTGGGGAGGTTGTTTTTTTGGGCAATCGCACCACTTTTGGAGGGCAAGCGGTATTTTTAGTGAGCATGCTATCTAGCCCAGGTCCACCACGTAGCATAAAAGTGCCCAAGAAAAACCATTAATCTCTCGTGCTTTTGGGTTGTTATCGATCAGACGGTGAACTCGTGCAATATGGATGCGCACCATCGGATCTAGGGGTAGGAGATCGGACGACAATCATGTGGTTAAACCGCACGGAGGGAATCGGGGAAGGGATTTGCGGGGCTCGGGGCTTAGTTACAAGTAATTGTAATTAATTAGCAAATAAGGTAGGGATTAGATATAAGCAGTAGGTTTAATAAAGTAGGACCAGGGGTTATGTGGCGGGGTTTTTTAACTGCACCGAGGGTTGGTGGGTTAAAAGGGTTTGTCAAGGAAATATGACGCAGGGCATTAATTAAATAATGCAAGGGGAATAAAACTTAGGATAAGGGGGTTTTTTGGGTTTTTGAAGGGAAATAGGGAAATTAATAATGGGGGAAATTAATATTTGCAATGGGGAATGGTTTTCACACTAGGGAAAGGGGGTTGTGGGTAGGGAAATGATTTTTTGAAGGGTAATTACTAGGGAAATATGTGAAACCAAGGGGTAAGGGTCAAAATGAGGGTAAAAGGGGATTTATAAATGACAAAGGGATAATGGGGAAATTAGCAAATAAGCATGTGGGAGCATAGTGAAATGAGCGGGAATTAGTTAAACCAGATTGTGAACATGCTTTTCTTTTTCATAAATGCCCCTGCACATGAAACATGGGATTAAGCATGATAAATGTGCTTTTGACTCAACAACCTTGTACATTTGCAACCTTTCTTCTACCTACCCTTCATTTATCCTAACATTTTTTCTTCATTTTATTGGGTGCATTTGAGCT
Organism: Pinus taeda; assembly: GCA_000404065.3. Lineage (NCBI taxonomy): Eukaryota > Viridiplantae > Streptophyta > Pinopsida > Pinales > Pinaceae > Pinus > Pinus taeda. Next base: position 60,206 of record APFE030553224.1, read on the forward strand.
TGCTAACCTTTTATATCCTTTTCTTTTGACAAACAAACTATTTAATTCTAACCTTTTAACTTCCAATGGCTCAGATTAAACTGATGAGCTCACTTTTAATCTCTACCTAGCTATTGATCTGCCAAGGTTAAACAATTTGGCTAGATCTTTATTCTCTATCTATCAACATAAAATTTAAAACATGAATGAGTCAAGATTAAGTTGTTTGACCATCATGAATTGCGGCATTTCTTACAAGCTGCACACAACCTTATTTTGCATATTAAATTAAAAATTAGTGGAATTTGAATTTGCACACTTTCATGATCTGTTTTATTTCTTTCTGGGGTTCATATTTTTCACTTTTTTTTATCTTTTTCTCTTTATTTTTGTCCTTTGATTATTCTTTTAGGATATACCCTCTTTACATTTTTTAATTTTTAATATGGAAAACATTTTGCAGAAAGAGAAAGTATGTACAATATTACAAGACTGACCATAGCCAATTGAAAATTATGAATCCTATTATTATAGGACCCTAACACCTAGCATAGATCCGTTTATTGTCGAGCATGAGATCAAGATATACGATAATGCTAAACATGTCTGCCAAAGGCTTCGACTAGTCCACCCCCGCAAAACGGCAAGCATTAAAACTGAGGTGGAAAAGTTGTTACGTGTTGGCTTCACCTATCATGTTCCCGTAACAGAATGGGTTTCCAATCTGGTTCCTGTCAATGAGAAACAAGGAACCATCTGCGTAAGTGTCAACAATTGATACTTGAACATCGCATGTCCAAAGGATAATTATCCGACACCGTTCATCGACAAAATCATCGACGAATGCACCGGTTGTGAACATTCATGGATGGATTCTCATGTTACAACCAGATTGCTATAAAACCCAAAGACCAACACAAAACCTCCTTCCTTTGTCCATGGGGAATCTTTGCCTATCGAAAACTTCCATTCGGTTTAAAGAATGTTGGAGCAACATTTCAAAGGGACGTGGACTATGCATTTCATGATATCAGGCATATTGTTCAAGCTTACTTGGATGACCTTCCAACCCATTCGAAGCAACGAGTGCAACACCTAGATCATTTAAGAGTTGTCTTTCTTAGGCGCCAGTTTTATAACATATGTTTGAATCTGCATAAATGCATTTTATTTGTCGAGTATGGACGCTTACTTGGATTCATTGTCTCCAAGTACGGGATTAGGGTTGATCCCAATAAAGTAAAGGCAATTACTCAATTTCCCAATCCACAATCCATACTGCAGCTCCAACGTTTGCAAGAGAAAGCAAACTTTTTACGATGGTTCATCGTAAACTATGTTGAGTTGACGAAAGGTTTTATGAGCCTACTTAAGAAGGGAGTGTCGTATTTGTGGGATGATCAAGCTCAATGATCATTTGATGCCTTGAAAAAGGTGCTTATATCAGCCTCCCTTAATGCTCCTAATTATGGACGCGACTTTCTTCTATACCTCGCAGCCTCGCCATCCTCTCCAGGAATGGTCTTGGTTCAAATTCATGATGACCAGAGTGAACATGTGATATATTATCTGTCGAAAGGCTTGGATGGGCCCGAACTCAGATATTCACATGTGGAAAAGTTGTCATTGGAAGTCGTCTTTGTTGTCAACTAGTTTCGACATTACATATTGCTGTGACAGAATATTGTCATTGCCTTGGAGAATACCATGAGACACATTTTATCTTGTCAAGTAAATGGAGGGAAACATTCAAAATGGATCATGATCCTCCAACAATTTGATTTGGCTTTCACTGCTGCCAATGCGAAAAATTCCTTAGTCTTTTCCGAACTTTTGTCAGATCTTCCCATTGTCGATCCTAATGAGATAGCCCATGATCCTCTTTTGGATGAAGCTGTCTATCTTATTGACACCACTAACCCTTGGTACGGTGACATCCTTTTATACCTCCAAGCGCAAAATTTCCTCCCCGAGTTATCGTCAGGTGACCATCATCGCATCTGCCACCAAGCGCGACACTATTTAGTGCTTAACAATACATTATATCATCAAGTTGTGGATAAATTTCTTTGATGTTTCCTCACCCATGAAGAGAAGGAACACGTTTTAAATTACTTCCATGCTAGGGCATGTGGAAATCATCTTTCTGGCATATCTACTGCACATAAAATTTTGCGAACAGGCTACTGCTAGTCGACCTTGTTCAAAGATTGTACAAGGCAATCCGGCAAAGCCATCCTTGTCAAGTATTTAAAAATAACATGCATGTTCCTTCGGCCCTACCGCACCCGATTATCTCCATCGGCCCCTTTTCCAAATGGGGGATAGACTTCGTAACTTGCAATCTCGTTTCCTCTACTGGACACAACTATATTATTGTAGCTGTGGACTATTTCATGAAATGGGCCAAAGCCCTTCCCATCTTCCGGGCCAATGGGAAAACCACGGTGCTATTCCTATTTAATTAGGTCATATGTTGCTTCGGTGTACCGGGCACGATCATTACAGACCATGGGTCTCATTTTCAGAATCACATGATGTTTGACTTAACGTTGTTGTTGAGTTTTTGCCAGGATCAATCATCCTCCTACTACCCCCAAGCTAATGGCCAAGTAGAGGTCATCAATAGCGTCTTAAAAACCATGATCCATAGGTTAGTAGGGGATCATAAAACTCACTGGCATCAAATGTTATATTCAACGCTATGGGCATATCGAACTTCAGTTAAGACTGCTACAAGCTTCACGCCTTTTCAACTGGCTTACGACCTGGAGCAATTTTACCAATTGAATGTCAAATTCCTTCCCTTGAAATCATCGCTGAACTCTTGCCTAGCACTACTGCCAAAGAAGAGCACCTATTATACCTAAATCAACTGGATGAAACCTGTCAAGATGCCGAATTGGCACTCAAGGCCCATAAGTGCCGAGTGAAAGTCTAGCACAACAAAAAGGTCAAGCCTCGTTCTTACCAAGAGGGAGATCTTATTTTTCTTTACGATAAAAAACATGACCTCTTGGGGGCAGGAACACTTCAACCCTTATGGCTTGGTCCATATGTCGTCAAAAAGTCCCTCTCAAAAGAGGCATATGAACTTTAGGACTGGGAAGGATTTCTGCTCGTTGAGCCTTGAAATGGGCTCTATTTGAAAAAGTATTATGCCTAGTATTACACTAGGCATGTGCTTTGTAATTTTATGTATTTATAAGTTTTGCTTCTTTTTTAATCTAATTGGATCATTTTGGTATTTATTGAAGTATTTGTCTCATACATATTTCTCGTAATGCAGATGCCTTCATTACCCTTAGCATATGTAGGATACACAGATGGTGCCAGTCATCACACATGGCACATTACATCATCTGCTTGGGTCATTTACACACCTGAGTCAAAATTGTTTTGTTCCGGGGGATTCTTTCTTGGTACTGCCACTAACAATGTTGCTAAGTACATGTCCATAATTTCACTTCTTACTAAAGCATCATCAAGGGACATCTCTAGTGGTCAGGTTAGACTCTCAGATTGTTTTTATGCAATTGACAAATCGTTTTCACATTCGTAATCCAACCTTGTTACGCCAATATTTAAGGGTACAACTCTTGGAACATTAATTTGAAGTTATCACATATGAGCACATTCCTAGAGAATTTAATATAGTTGTTGATTCATTGGTAAACTATGTGTTAGATTGGCATCTGTCTCATTCACTATAGATACATGTATGAAAAGTAAAAATTTATAGAGTTAAAAATTGACAAAAAAAACTTAAAAAACATTTACACATAAAATACCAAAATGTTTGTAGATATATATCTATCGAATCCAGTCTTTTACATCAAAATATTCCAAAACTTGGATGTTTTAAGTACAAAATGGCTACTTAGCCTAGCTATAAACACCCGTTGGCTATGCCAAAGTGCCTGCTAAATAGATCCTACTGCTCCTGAAATGATAACACTACTCTATCTATCCTCCGAAGAGGAGCCAGAAACTGCTCAGGCACACCAACTATGTGCCGCTGCATATGAGCGGGGATCTCCTCATAGGAAGGTGGGGCACACCCATGCTCAAGTCCTCCAAGTTCCTTAGAACCTCATGAAGACTATCAACATCACCCCCAGTAGGTAGTTGGCCTCCCCACCTCATGTGGTGAGGTTCACCTATAGGTCGTAATGGTGCCACATCGGTGTCAAGAAAAAAGCTTCATGTTCATCAATAAAATCAACAAAAACATAACATAAATATTCAAAATCTCAAAAATACTTTAAGCACTCTCAAAAATCATTCTCACCTTGAGGACCCCAATTGGTCCCGGGAGGCAACATCAAGTCAGGGTCGCCGGTGAAGTCCATGCCCTCATCGACATAGTTGTCAATCATCACAATCTAGCCACTCGAAGAAATGTCGGATAGGTACTCCTCTTGTGTGAGGATTAAGTGATGACCATCGCCCCTGTCTCGGCTCCCTCGGATCAAAGGGACCTAAGCTCATCCTTGGGTGCATAACAAGTACCCTCTCAAGTATGAATGAGACAATTAGAGCGCCATACCCAAAACTACATTTGGTTTGAGTCTTACATGCAGTCAACTCTTCCTTCAACTAGTGAAGCACTGCTTCACACGAGTTGAACATCTGAGGTTAGACACATTCAACTGCAAGCAATAGTTGGGCCTTTGCTGCAATGTGGGGACTCTTTGACTCCACCAAATGCACAATCAACCATAAAATGGCCATCATAGATCTAGACCTAATCCTCTCTATGGGGACTATGTTGCTGACGAGTCCACTCTCAGGGATACAGTAAGATTGAACCAGCTCTAGGGTGGATCGAGGATCAAGCCTACCCTCGATCAGGTTTGCTTGTGCTCCTCGGTGTGACAAACAAGTCAAAAAGTAAATATAATCATGGTCAATGGCCAGCTCATGATCTACAATCCTAAACACCTTCTCATGTTCATCCCGGCGTTGGATAATACATCTCAACAAATCCTCCTGCCCTTTCATAAGCTCCAACTGCAGTGGCGCAATGCAAGTATGCATGTTGGATCATTTTGCATCAACAATTCTTGGCTATCATGGGCCCGTTCTCTCCATAGGCTAGTAATAATGGCCCGAAACTTGTCCAAAACAACCCAAAATTCAACCAAAATGGGGCAACAAAGCTTTAGGAATCACTATATGGGGTTTTAAAATGTGCTCTAAGGCTTTAACGCTTCCCCCAGTGGTACACAGAGAGGATTAACGCCCTCCAGCAGGTCGTAAAGGCCATTTAACGCTCCCTGCAGGCCTGTTAGAGAGCGTTAGTGCACAAATACTGATTTAGGACTCCCCAGATCTGCAAAAATCCACCCCAGAAACTGATAAGAAAGGTTAAGTAAAGAAAATAGCAGGGTTTTGGCATCTACCTGGGACTAACGACACGTCGAATGGTTTCCCGGATCTCTCGCAATCGTCCGTGGAAAATCTACTCCTCTTTGGCTCCAAAATGCTCTCACAGTTCTCAAAATAGTGAAAATGGTGAATGTGAAAGCTCAAGAACTTTCTTATATTTATTTTTGGAGACATGATTTATTGAAATCATTAAAGAGGAATTAGTCAATTCCCCATGATCTTTTATCATGCATGACCCCATATTGATAGGAATTGTTGCTTTTTTCTGCTTTTTGATGCAATTACTTTCAAGAATGAATGGCGCAATCACAACATGCAATTCTCAATGAGAAATTTCTTTTATGGGATATTTTCTCGCTCTTAAATTGAAAAACCCGTGAGTTTTTCATCATTAGGCTCATTAAACACATACGATGACGGTCTGAGCAACTCTTTTTTTCTCTTTTTCTAGCTCATTAAACTAAAAAAGATTATTTGAGCATTCTTTTTAAGCGCTTCTTTCCCGTTCAAAAAAAAAAATCTAGTTTTTTCTTCAAGCTCATTAACAACTTATGAAGATGACTCGAGCATTCTTTTAGGTACTTTTCTCACTTGTTAAACTAAAAAATCCTAAGTTTTTGTCACCGGGCTCGTTAAAAATCTGACAACAACAAGAGCACTTTCTTTTTTGGGACCATTTCTCGCTCTTAAATCAAAAAATCCCTAATCTTTTCCCTTCTTCGGGCTTGTTAAATCTACGAAGAAGGAATGAATAGTTCTTTTATCTCTTTTTCCTTTCTCACTAAACTGAAAAAGATACCTTGAGTTTTCTTCATTTGATTCGTTAAAATTTGATGAAGGTATTGAGTTTGTCATCGTGTGACTCATTAAAAATTCACGACGAATATCGAATTTTAGTCCATCTCCTCGTACTCGTAACAAAATGAGGTCAACATCTATTGAGCATAGGTTTCTCTTTATCCAGACTCAGTAGATTAACTCACGGAAAAGTAACCGATCTGGGTATATTATTAAACTTTTGTCGCGCCTGGTTAAAAATTATGACAAAGGGACCACCCTGGAGTCGTTCTTTACGATCTTTTCAAACTCTATAAATATGAAAAGACCATCGAGTTGTCTCATCTTGACTCATTAAATTACACAGACAAGGTATAGATTCACTCTTTTACGATCCTTTTTAAACTCTTAAAACATGAAAAGATCGACGAGTTTGCTTGTCTGGACTCATTAAACTAATCAAATAGGACATAGAGCCGCTCTTTTTGCAGTCCTTTTCAGACTCTCAAAATATGAAAAGATCGATGAGTTTACCCGTCTAGACTCACTAAACTAATCAGATGGGGAAAGTGGACAATACAACTATGTTCAGTATTTGAAAGCGTGGTTTGGCAGTAGTCGTTCCCTTGAACATGGCACTCCCTCAGATAAACCTTCCTTGTGATAGCCTCTCAATATGAATCTTACCATCCTGTGAGTTTAGCCTAAATACCTCAATGTTCTTGCATCTCTGTATCCTAAACACTCTGTGGTGTTCATGACTCTAGTGCTGAATGGTTAAAACCATTGTCGTGCCTTCTATTGTTCAAGGGATAACCTTTTGTTTCCTCCATCAACCCATCAAGCATATTATTTCATCATGCCCTTTGTCGTTTTGACCCAATGCTCAAAGATTCCTCAAAAAACAAATCATTCTTGCCCCGCATCGTGCTGATTGATGTAGGACACATTATTGCCTACCTTTCAACAATTCTCTTCCTATCGACTTCAACACTCTATCTAGCAAGACAACCCAAAAACACATTCAGTGCCTTGGTACTTGCAGACATTAGTAGCAGGTCACCTTATGTTTGATCAGGGGTTCTCATTATTGGCTCATGGTTAAGCGATTCTACAAGTGTTTGATGAAAAAACATTTTTCACACTCACTAGATTGTACTGTGCATCTTGGAGACCATCACCATTATTGGTGGTCTTCCTCACATCTGTTAATGGTCTCCATTATTGACTGGTAATCAAACAATTTCGTGCATGTTAGACATTAACGCATATATTCACATGTATTGATCTATGATGTTCGATGAAGAGGAAATCAAGACCTCGGGTAGAGGCTTGCATCACTCGGCCTTGTTTCCTCTCCCAAGTTGCGTATTTTGTTTTTTGGGGACAGCTCATCAGAATGATCCTATTATGACACCGGTTCTGTATTGTGCTTATCAGCGGCCAACATTGTCATATCTCTTTTATCAGAAAATCACCCTGACATAGCTACTGAGCATGGGAATCCCCAACTCAGGACATGATTTTAGTTATTTTATATATATGTGTTGTAGTAGGTTTCTCGTACAACCCGAAGCTCTAATCCTCTCTCTCTTTTTTTCAAAGAAGGAATAGAACAATTAAGTAAAGTATTTCGGCCATCGTTGCAGCCTTTGATATCACACTTTAGGGGGCATCTATTATACAGTAAAATGACCTCATCATCATCTTAGAGGGGAAATACATGATGACTAAAGCAATGACCAAGTTCACAAGCCTTGTTTCCAAGCTAATGTTGCCTATACACTGACAACCTACTTTATAAAGCTTCTCTGCAAGCCTAAGGGAGCGTTAGTGACCCAAGTAACTCTACTTGTTACCTCAGGGACAACGTTAGTGAACCCTAATGAGGATCTAAGGGTCAAAGGAGCGAATTGACTAAGAAATATCCTATATTCTTTCCTAAATCAACTTAGAAAAGCAAGGAAACATCAAAGTTCAACCTATTTGGGGGATTTCTAGTCCTAATGAAGTAGGCAAATGGAAAAGAGCTCAAAATAATAACAACATCATTGATTTTACCTAAGGAAACTCATGGAGAAACTTGGAAACCCTAACCTCGCATGCTACATAAGCAGAGCTAGGGCTATTGTGATAGAGGTCAAATCATTTGAAAGGATATCTTACTTGATTTTCGAGCAGAGTCTCAGACTTAAGCATAAGAAGTTGGTAAGAAGGGAGAGAGAGAGAGGGGCTGGAGGGGTAAGGGAAGACTGATGCAACCCACAGTTGTAATCACTCTTTCAACATTAATATAGAACTGCAGTTGTACTGTCTACTCCATGGTGTTGGTACTATAATTCATTTGTATGTTTATTCAATGTCTTTTAGCATGAGTAGCTTAGTTATGTGCAACTAGATGTCTTTTGTATATTCATGCATTTGATTATCAAGGTTTTATGCTATGATTATGCTTGTATTTTCTATGTGCAGGACTTGATCTGGAGCCGACTCAAGGGACTTCCACCTAGCTGCATTGTGCTCTCCAGCAACTCTACATGGAGACTCGAGGTAATGAATCTGTCTTGCTTTGATAGTTAGTTATTGAATATGGACATGCATGTATCTTTGTGACAACTACAGATAATCTTACCATTTTCCAAGGGTCCCGAGAAGACCCTTGAGGGTTCCTTCATTCTCGATACACCGTGCATTAATCCCTATAACACATCTAGAAAATGGCAAGGCTAGGCTGAAAACCACTATCATAACCCGGAAAAGCCATGCCACCAACATCAAGAGAACCATACACCAACATGAAAATCCATGCATGTCCAAACTAGTTAGGAAATCACACATGCAAAAGGTTACCTGCAAGTATTCCTATTGAAGCTACTTGCTCCTTCTCTTCTTCCTTGATCCTTGCTTTCCTTTGTTTCCCTTTTCTTTCTTTTCCTTCCTTGATCCAAAGCTAGAGTTCTTTGAGAAAACTCTAGGTGAAGAAGAGTGAGAAAGAGAGAGAATAATGAGAGAGCTCCAAACTTGAGTTGACCCAAAGCATAACACTGACTAAAATTGAGCCAAGAACTTACACTGACTAAGAGCTTGCCAACTAATCTTCATAAGCCTTTTTATTAATGAGACATCTATTTTCTTCTCCATTATTTTCCTTCAATTTCCTCCTCGCATGAAACATGTGACCTTTTACCTTCCTTTTCTCCTATTTTCCTTTATTTTCATAAATAAATATGAAAAAAATGTATTTTTGCCTTTTAATGATTTTTCCTTATACTTTTCCAATTTTCCTTAGCCAAAACACATCCAATGATGTCCACTAGAATATATTTTCCCAACATTCAGCTTGGAATACGTGTCCCGTAACCATGGCCTTATTTTTCCTTTATTTAATTTCATTACATGGAATTTTCACCAAGGTTGTTACATAGATCTTCAACCCCAGCAACAATCCAATAACATCTAATGAAAGAGAGAGAGGGATAGCCCAAAACTTGAACTTTTTCTTCTTTTTCAATTATCCTTCCTTTCTTTGAAATTCAAACTTTTCTACGCTTCCTTCTTGTGTATCAAACTTGATGAGTTGGTGAGAAAATAGATCGAACTACACTTGTGTATATAACCTCTTCTTTGGGTTGAATTTGCCTCATGTAGGCCGAATTCATTAGGCAAGGGATGACTTGGTGTGGAGATGAAAAATTACATACTTGACTCAATAATAACTCTTTTACATGATTCAAAATCCCAAGAATGGTCTCATTAAAATGGAAAATACTCTAATGACTCAATATAAAACCTAGAAGTCCTCAATGTGGACTTTGACCTATAAATTGATGACCCAAGCATGAAACCCATGCTTTAATAAGTCATTGTAATAATAATATATTTCTTTATTTCATTATTTGATAAATACATTTCATAATGACTCAAATACAAATATGAAGACCAAACCTAGTTACATTCTTCACAGACTCCCTCTTAACTAGGGAGGTATTCATAATTTACACATGTATATACAAGTAAAAGAAATATCTAAAAACACAAGAACTATGAAGAGTTTAGGCACACTCGGTGCCATGAACCAGATTCCTAACCAGGGAAATCTATCTGGGTGGGACTAATATGGACTCAAGCTTTCATCCTCTCTAGGTACCATCAAGCTTACTTGCTAGCCATCAACCCAAGGAACTAGGTGCGTAATGCAAGGTCATAGCTCTATGACCAACGTCGTCCTCCCTACTTTGGGAACTAGACATCAATCTGTAATCCAACCAGATGTATTCCCATGTAATACACACAAAGTCTCAACACTCCTAATTATTCAAATCGGTAACAAATCTCTCCCGATCAAACAAATCAGTAACATCACTCATATAAAACATGCTTCGAAAACTCCACGAGAATTACCTGTACAACCACAACCTCAATCAATAACAACCTTTAAAATACATAAGTAAACGTAAACCTTGGGGGTTTTTCAAGCATCTTGATGTTGCTTCACAATTTACAGATCTTGACAGAAGTTTCCTCAATCATTTAGCTTCCTTTCCTACTTCACATGTAGCAACATATTCTACAATCAGATCTTGCTTTCCTTATTTCAGTAGCACCTCAATATACATTCTCCAATTTCTTATTCAAGGTATCCATCATGACTATAATATGCCCTCTGTCTCAACTTGGGATATATACCCTTTCTTTTATCCAGGCTCCCTCTTAAATTAGGGAGATCAACCACTTTCTATGACATCGGAGAATCTTTTATGGCTTCCATCCTTCTTATCAGAGTCATATTGATCATTCCTATAACTTCCTTCATCATGCTTTCTAATAAAGTTAACTTTTCTAATGAATATCTTCAAAAACTTGAAGATTATGTACTAGAACACCTTAGATAGCAAGTACAACCAAATACATATATAGAAGCATGAAATTAACCATATCAAAATCACACAATAATGGAAGCATCAAATACCTAAACTTAGGTTCATAATTAGCAAGAGATACATACTTTTATACTTCAATTTCTTGCTCGGGTTTTTGTTACAAACCCAATATTGCATTAGTAACAATATATCAATCTCATTATGTAGGGCCTCAACATTTCTTTCAAATATATGACATACTCTTCAATGATATATCAAAAACCCTAGAAGCAATTCAAACAAGTAACACATTTAACAATTTTCAGGATTCATATGTTTGACTTCTCCTAGGATTTAATGCAAACCCTATATTCCATCTTTGAGACAATAAGCCTTAGATATCAACAGTCAAAGACAATTATAGCACAATCTAAGGTTTCAACAATATGACCAACTTCTACTAGGGTTTGTTGTAAACCTTATATTTATCATCAAGGCTAAACTTTATATCATAGAATATCACACTTCGACTAGGCCTTAGTTACAAACCCTAGAACTATGATCATCAATAATTAGGATAGCACATATACATATCTAGGATTTCATAACCATGTACACATCACAACAATGTTTGTCATACAAACCCATGACACAAATATCAATACATTAAAGTTAGACATATAACAAATTTTGATCAGGCTAGGGTTTCGATCAGACGGATAAACATACACCTAGGGTTTCATTCCTAACAACTTATTATAGATATCATAAGGGTTTTTCTCATAAACCCTAATTTACCAAAAACCCTAAGTGTCTAGGATTACCATCCAACCCTATAGGACAAGGGTTTCTATACTAAAATTCTAAACATGACATCATCAAAACCCCAAACATCAAAAGAATAGTATTTTCTAGATTTCATCAATAACCCTAACTAGGCTGGGGTTTTCTCATTAGCATGGACATACCCTTAGGTTAGGGTTTTACAGAGAACCTTTTTAGGTTTCCACAAAAGATGAATGATTTTTAATGGGGGTAGATTCAATCTAATGATTAATCACACAAATAAGAATATTTTAAGATTCAAAAAACCTTTGACATAATGAGGTTAGTAATGTAACTCAAATTTCAAAATATAATGAACGTGCTTTTTATATTAAGAGAATAAAGTTGATAGTCTAAGATGTACCTAAATATGTTACTTACATTAGGGTAACTTGAGGTCTAAAATGGGCCTCATATGGAAATTATAAAATAATAGTGGAAATAATAAAATAATATTAGATTACATCATCAAATTTTGGAGGGAAAAAAGAAAAAACTATATTTTCAACTCGTATTTTAAACTTATCTCCCTATGAGTTTACTCAAATTTCGATCAGAAACACTCATTTGATGCAAAATTTTATTCCTAATCCAAGGAGTACCCATGTTGCATACTTTCTATGGACCCTGCTACACGAAAAATAAGAAATACATGAAAAATGTGATTGCAATCATGTTTTTTCATTTTTTTTTTTCATGTAGCAGGGTCCATCAAAATTATGTAACATGGGTACTCCTTGAATTAGGAATCAAATTTTGCATCCAACAAGTGTCGCCACTCGAAATTTGACTAAAACCTTAGGGAGAAAAGTTGAAAATATGAATTGAAAAAGTAGTTTTATTATTTTATTATTTTTTAATCCTTTTACTCTTTTACTCCAAAAATGGTGAATCATCCCTCATGGTTGACATTGTCATCTTGAATCCTATTGGTCCTTATAAAGTTTATCTTTATTGTACATTTTTCTTAGGAGGCCTATTTTAGATCTCAAAATTTCCCTAATGACAAACCTTGTAGCGATTCCTTGAAGTTCTCTCTTTGAATTCAACCATGATCTTTTATACCTATAACAAATACTTCCAAGCAAAATATGTGATACCAAGAACACGATGTTACTTTTCAATCTAGATTTTCTATGCAACAATGGAGGATGGAATCCTAGGATACACCTTATATATATCAAAAATCCAGTTATCTTATATTTCAATCAACACTAGGGTTTTACTTGACATCCTAGATTACCTACAAACCATAGAAGATAAGGATTAAGGTTCTTATAAGAGTTTTTTGTATGTCAACTAGGGATTGCAATCTTTACCCTAGACTAATTATGAACAAGGAGTTTTATATGGAACATCTAGGATTTTATAATATTATATATATTCAAATCCTAGAAACTCATTTAAGTAAAATAAATATATGTACCTCATGTTTACATACCTTTGATTTGATAGTCCATTAGACTTGTTTCATATGCACCTGTTACATAAGGAACAGTAACAACACTTACTTGATTTTTTTGAGTTGGTTCATTGAATGCCCTTTGTTTGAGGAGACTTCAAGGTTATATATTTTCCATATTCTGAATGTTCCTAGGATGATTGTCATTTTTTGGTTACCAGGATCAATCTTTTTCATTTAGATTTCTACCTTTGAATATATATATGTATGACAATCTTTATAAGATATAAACTCATCTTCCAAGGTCAGCTTTCTATATCATTGTCGAGATTCATATTTTTTTAAACAAATGATCTTATATCACCCAATGTATTATTGCATATCTTGCTTCTTTAATGACTGATGATGATATATTCACACGTTATGTGGCACAAAAAATATGATTATTTCAAACTATTTAAAGGAGCCTTACACCTTCAATTTACTCTCCAAAAAACTCGATTTTTCATGGGCTCCTTAATTAACCATTTGGCCCTTCAAACATAAGTTTATAAGTCTTCGCTCCTTTTTGTATAGATCAAGGAGTGTCCTTTTTATTCCAAGATTGTTTTTCCTTTTTTCCAACAACTGATGTTCAACTTTCTTTCACCATAGATGTGATACCATGTTGAGAAATCGATGCTAGTAGTATTAGGGTTTGATTTCTCTTTCCTGATAATTACTTGTGAATTATGTTTCCTTATTTTACTTCTTTATTATATTATCTTTCATCAATAAATTACCAAATTATGTGTGTATGAATACCACAAGAAGATACACAAGCTGTAGGCACTCAGCCAAGGAAAAACCCCTATCTAGGGGAAAACCCATTCAAACTTCTTATTTCAGTAGTTTTCTCAAGACAAGACGAGATAATCCAAGACTCTTTGACCTAGACACAGACTTCCTCCAATAACCAAGTCATCCCTTCCTTCCAACAATTTTTTTCTAGATATTTGACCCTAAAGCAGTAGAACTTCAACTTATCCAACAACAAAACTTCATCCTATGCGGCAACAAAACTTTGACCTATCCAACAACAGGACTTCGACCTATGCAACAACAAAACTTTGACCTATCTAGCAATATGACTTCGACCTATGCAGTAGCAGAACTTTGACTCCGGCAACTCCAGAACTTTGACCTACCCAACAACAGATCTTAAACCCTAGCAACAACCCAGTAACTTTGCATGAAAGAGAGAGAGGGATAGCCCAAAACTTTGAATTGTTCTTCTTCTGCAATTCACCTTCCTTTCTTTGAACTTCACACTTTTTTTCACTTCCTTCTTCTGTAGCAAACTTGTTAAGTTGATGAGCAAATGGATCAAACTACACTTGTATATATAGCCTCTTTTGTGGGTTGAATTGTCGTCATGTAGGCCGACTTGGTGTGGAGGTAAAAAATTACATGTTTGACTCAATAATAATTATTTTTACATGATTCAAAATCCCAAGAATGGTCGCATTAAATGATAAATGACTCTAATGACTCAATATAAAACCTAGAAGTCCTCAATGGGGACTTTGACCTATAAACTGATGACCCAAGCATGAAACCCATGCTTTAATAAGTCATTGTAAGAATAATAAAAAATTATTTTTCATTCTTTGATAAATACATTTCATAATGACTCGAATATAAATATGAAACCGAACCTAGGTACATTCTTCAACAAGTAACAGTTCTATCAGGGTCACATTCATGGATTCGTAACCTAAACCATTTGACATTGAACACAACTATTTTGAAAGATTGAAAGTCACACTAAAATATATCATGTAGATACCCATAGTATCAATTTTTAGAGAGTTCTAGATGTCTGTCACCTCTAGAGGAAATATTATAACTTGAAATACTATAGTTATCCCACTATCAGAAGTTTTCATCTTTTCATCCAACCTTTTGATGTGAAATTTGCTATCATCGCACAACAAAATGTTGTGTTGTTTCAACTGCAATACATCAAACACATAAAAATGCATTTTCAATTGATAATCATATTTATACTTGCAAAATTTGAAAATTAAGAGAAAAAACATTCCATATGCATCAATACAATTCTAAAAAACTTAAATAGTATGGGTGAATATGCTTTCCTAATAATATTTTAAGCCATATGCTAAATCAATCTCCCTCTATGTAATATTGGTATCTCCACTATGTTGAGTTTCTTTGACCAATGTAGACACACCATACCATGATAACCTACCATTATTAGCTTGTTTGCATTGTTCAATCCATACCTTCATCCAATCAATATTGTTCACATTGTATAAATCTATTTCATCCCACTCTCGACTAATTGTATTATAAAATAAAACAATTCACATATATATAACTAGTTACCATGTTATACCTTCATAATAATGTATTATGCAGGAAGACTAAAAATTAAATAAGTAAGATATACATAAAAAAGAGTCAAATGTGATATAAATCTCCAATATCTACTTACACCTCACTTTGTTCATTCTATCTTTCCCCAATAGGTGCCCCTTCAATTTTTTCCATGGAGTTGACATCCCAAATGCGATCCATTATATTAATAATTTTTCCTATTTCACGACTATATTGACAAATATAAACCATGGTTTGATATACCATATATCCCTATACCATAGAACCCTCAGGACATGCTCTTTGTCTAACCAAAGCCTTAAATGATTTCAAGTTCCTCTCAACCATCCACATTGATCTTGTGTGTATAGTTCCACACTTTTCAATCTCCTCGACTTGGTGTATGAGGTAGTGTTCTTCTGCATTGAAAAATGTCAGAGGTAGATACTTTTCATTTCACACATTAGACAAGGAATTTGCTTCCTCTAATAATTTATACCTTCTTTATCTATTTCTTTATATGACAACCATCTATAAATGAAGCAAGCAAATCACAGGTTTCAACCAAAAAGTATATAGTACATGATGAAAAGTAAAACACATGTAGTCAAATATGTGACACAACAACTTATTGAACAAAATACACTTTGCACATAAATCTCGACTTCTCTCATGTATTTGCTAAGATCATATATAACTTGTTTGACATTGTTATCAAAGTTTTTAGCAAGAGATATAGGTAGTGTTGAAAAATGTGTAAATATGTTTGGTCTTCATAAGTATGAAATGTATTCTTGTAAATATAACATGGAAAATAAATTATTATTATTATTATTATTGGAGCATGGGTTTCATGCTCAAACTCTTTTATTTTATAGGTCAAGCAACCATTGAGTGCTTCTAGGATTTGTCTTAGGTAAAAGAGTCATTAACATATATGGAAGACCCTGTGGGCACATTTTAAATTGCAAAGAAAAAAAAAATTGTCTTGAAAGTGTCAAAATACCTCCAAGATCAAGTCAGCCTAATGAGCTGTCAAGTCGGCCTACATGAAGAGCCACGTCCACCCTTGAAGAAGACTATATATAAGAGGAATTCGTCCTCCATTTGTATCACCCACTCTCTCATCTCTTAGTTGAAGAAATGAAATGTGAAGAAGGAAGTGCGACCAAGAGGAAGTTGAAGTGTTTTTGGGCCTTATCTATTCTTCTGAGAAGATCAAAGTTAGGGTTTTTTTCATTGGATCTTCTGGGGTTTGAGTTTGGAAGCATAAGAGAAGGGAAGGAAAGAAAAGGTCTCTTAGGGAATTCTTACTATCCCTAAGAATCAAGTCAAGGAAAATGAATTCAAGAGGAAGGTTATTAGAGGGAGGTCAAAATCTCCTAGAGAAGTAGCAGCATTTGCAGTAGTTATTTGGAAGCAGAATTTCGGATCTACTGGGAGGTCAAAGATATTGCAACAGGAGGTCGTGGTAGACTTGATATTGGAGGGTATTTTTCTGATTCTAGGTCATGGTATTTGTCAATTGAAATATCTAAAAGATAAAGAAGGCATTTACAGGTTTTCCCCTCAAGAGAAGGGGTTTTGTCCCTAGCTTACAACCTATTTATTGTGTCACTGCTCTTACTGTTTTGGTAGTTGTTTTATGTACTACACATTGGAATAATAATGAACAAAGATAATAATTAAAAGGTATCGCAAACAATTATCAAGTTAAGATAATTAACATATTCATTTCCCTACTGAATTCTCAACATGGTATCCAAGCTTTGGTTCTCTAAGGGCATCATGAAGATATCCTCTACAATTAAGAAGTTCATCAAGACAATTGCAAGCCATCTCAAGAAATCATGGAGTTTCTTATTCTCTTCAAAGAAGGCATAAATCGATGAAAGGAATGAAAGTGTATTTTTGGCTCTCTTTGGTACATTCCAAGATGAAGACATAGAGGTAATTGATAGTGGTGCATTAAGGCACATGACTGGTCACTCCAACCAATTAAAGACCTTATCAAAAGGAAAATCCACTTACTCTGTGGAACTTGGAAACAACAAAAGCTATTCAGTGAAGTGCATTGGATCAACTTCCATAAAACTCAAGGATGGAAGCAACATCCACCTCAACAACATTCTATTTGTTCTAGGTTTGCACAAAAAATTAATTTATATTTCAAGTTTAGAAGATAAAGGAGATAGAGTAGCCTTCATTGATGGAAAAGTAGTTGTTTGGGGAAAATACTCAAGCATAGATCAAGCTAAATTTATTGGTATTCGAGAAGGAAGGCTTTATAGATTACTATCTCCCACAAACCAAGACCTAGTTCACCTTGATATTAGTCCATGTAAACTTTGGTATCGAAGGTTTGGTCATCTACATTTCAAAATTCTTCCAACTTTAAGTTCCATAGTAGATGGAATACCAAATGTGAAGGAGGGTCATGAAGGTGTCTCCTAGGGATGTGCGTTGGGAAAGAATACCAAGAGACCATTTGGAAGTAGTGCTTCATGATCGAAAGAAATCTTGAATCTCATTCACTTTAATGTGTGTGGCCCTATGACTCCAAAAATATCTTGGAGGCCATTTATACTATGTCACATTCATAGATGGTCATTCAAGAAAAACATGGTTTACTTAATGAAGACCAAGGATGAAGTATTTACCAAATTTCAAGAGTTCAAGGCTGAATCGTAATGGAGGAGAACATACATCCAAAGAGATTTATAGCATTCTGTAATGAGTCTAGGATTAAGAAGTGTTGGGAATCATGATTGTCATTAAACCAAAACCCACAGGTGTTAATCAACGATCGTATCACCAGAGATAAGGATTCACGAGAGGTGGTTAGTCCATGTCACGAAACACACGAGGAGTGTTGTTTTATCCAATATCCAACAATATTTCTCCCCAACGCAATCCATGTTTGTATCCAACTTGTGACCTACGCTCTGATACCACTTGTTGGGAATCACGATTGTTGTTAAACCAAAACCCGCAAGTGTTAGTCAACAATCGTATCGCCAGAGATAGGATCCATGAGAGGTGGTTAGTCCATGTCATGAAACACACGGGGAGTGTTGGTTTATCCAATGTCCAATAAGAGGGAGTTGATAGTCCCACAAAATCCCAACCAAAATGGAGTCACAGAAAGAAAGAACAAATACATTTTAAAAAGTGTAAAAGAAACGTTATATGATCAAGAACTACCTAAGTTTCTGTGGGGAGAGGCAATAAAGAAAACGGTCTACATTCAAAATCAATGTCCTCACAAACCTCTAGATAACAAGACTCTGGAATAAATGTTCACTGGGAAGAAGCCATATGTAGATCATCTCTGAATATTTGGGTGTCCTGTATATATTTATAGACCAAAGGACAAAAGAAGGAACCTAGATCCTTCCAATATGATGGGGATATTTGTTGGGTATAGTAACTCATCAAAGCTTGTAAAATATATATGAAATATGAACATCACATTGAAGTTAATTGTGATGTCATGTTTGATGAGAGTATAGCATTCAAGAAGTCAAAAGAACTTTCCACTGATTTTGATGACAAAGAACTTTCGATATTTGAGGAGGAAGTTAAAAAGGAGGAAGAAGGATCACACCATGAAGAAGAAGGGCCAAGTGAACCTGTTCAACCCGTGGTCATTCCCGAAACAAGGAAAATACCTAATTTGTTGAAATCCAGACTACTTGATGCAAAAGGTCATGTGGCAACACAAGGATCATTTAGAGAAAGTAATAGACTCAAGAAATATTCTAGGTATGTTGCATACATGAAAAAATTAATAGAAGCATAACCATCCACCTTTGAAGAGCTTGTAGAACATCGAGAATGGAAGGATTTCATGAATGAAGAGTACCAATATATAATGAAGAATGGAGTCTAGGAGATCATACTTAGGCCTGAAGACAAATTTGTGGTTACTTCCAAGTGGATCTATAAGATCAAGCATGCAGTTGATGGAAGTATAGATAAGTATAAAGCAAGATTTTTGGTTAGAGGGTTCTCTCAACTTGAATGCATCGACTATGAAGAAACATTTTCTTCAAAAGAAAGATATACAACGTTTCGATCATTATTCTCTCTGGCAACATCAATGGGATGGAACATCCACCGGATGGATGTCAAGAATGTGTTTCTAAATGGCATTATAAATGAAGAAGTCTATATAGAAAAACCCTTGGGATTTGAAGTCAAATATAGGAAGCCATATGTTTGTAGATTGAAGAAAGAATTATATGGCCTCAAGCAAGCACCAAGGGCATGGTATGCTAGAGTGGATGCATACCTAAAGAGAATAGGCTTCACAAAAAGTTATATTGACTCAAACCTTTATATTAAGGTTGTAAACAATGAACCTATAATTATTATTCTGTATGTAGATAACCTTCTCTTGACAGGTGTAGAAGGTCAAATTGAAGAATGTAAGAAGCAATTGCCAATAGAATTTGACATGAAGGATATTAAGTTGATGCATTACTATTTGGGGCTAGAAGTCTAGCAAGGACCAAATGAAATCTATTTGGATCAAGGAAAGTATGTGATCGAGATTCTAAAGAAGTTTAACAGGATGGATTGTAAACCTATGACCACTATGATGATCACAAACTTGAAGAGGTTGAGGAGTTTTGAATCAAGCCCTGTGGATCCTTCCAGGTATAGAAAACTTGTTGGCTCATTGATGTACTTGGTGAATACTCAACTAGACATATGTTTTGCAGTAAATGTACTTAGACAATTCCATGTGGAGCCGAAGCATGATCATTGGATAGAAGCAAATCATATTATGATATATCTACAAGGAACCATCAACTACTGTCTAAAATATGATAGAAGGAATTATGTCCAATTGATTGGTTATACAGATTCTGACTAGGAAGGAAGTGAACAGGATGGAGGACATACTATGAGAGGATGTTTTAGTTTAGGATCCTACATGGTCTCATGGATGAGTAGAAAGAAAGACATGATTGCTTTGAGTAGTTTTGAGGCTAAATATGTTGCAGCATGTGAAGTAAGCATAGAAGCAGTATGGTTAAGGAAGCTATTATCTGACTTGTTTAAAGGATCGCTGAACCCTACAGTGATACTTTGTGATAAAACCAGTTGTATTTGTTTGTCTAAGGATCTAGTGTTTCATGGAAAGACAAAGCACATCAACAACAAGTATCACTATATTCGAGAGCTAGTCCAAAATGGTGTGTTGTAGCTACGCTATATCTCCACTAATGAACAAGTAGCTGACATATTGACGAAATCACTTCTGAACAAGAAGCCTGTATACTTAAGGGACAAGATTGGTTTGGTGGATTTGTCCTCCCTAATTGAGAGGGAGAGATAGCCACTACATTCTTGTCTTCACTTGGGAAGAAAGAATGGAGGATTGGGTAACCATCTGGCATTCGTTACTGTTTGAGAATGTGGTAGGACATTCAAGACAAGAGTATTCATGGATTGATATTCTTTTAGGATTAGCTATCCAAGATAAGAATAGTCCATTGGGAGATCAAACTCTGTGAATATCCAGGTGGGGTATGTACCTTGGGATATAATGATTATGGTGCCTATACATCATTGGTCTCGCCAACATTGTGCTCTGAACTTGTGGAGAGATAGAGTTATTAATCAAGGCCTTTCTATGTGACAATGTTGGTTAATATGATGCTAGACAGATGGGTTACCAATCCAACTCTTCTTATGAGATCTCTTTAGATTGAGAATAACCATGTACCTCTTATGAATACCTCCCTAGTTAATAGGGAGTGTTGAAAAATGTGTAACTAGGTTTAGTATTCATAGGTATGAAATGTATTCTTGTAAATATAAAATGGAAAAGAAATTATTATTATTATTGGAGCATGGGTTTCATGCTCAAGTTATTTTATTTTATAGGTCAAGCACCCTTTGAGTGCTTCTAGGATTTGTCCTAGGTAGAAAAGTCATTATTATATAGGGAAGACCCTATGGGAACATTGTCAATTGTGAAGAAAAAATTACTTTGTCTTGAAAGAGTCAAAATACCTTCAAGATCAAGTCGGCCTAATGAGCTATCAAGTTTGCCTACATCAAGAGCCGTCTCCACCCTTGAAGAAACCTATATATAATAGGAATCCGTCCTCTAATTGGATCACTCACTCTCTCATCTCTTAGTTGAAGAAAGGAAGTGTGAAGATATAATTCTAAGAAGGAAGTGTGAAGAAGAGGTCAAAGAAGTCAAAATGTTTCTAGGCCTTATCTATTCTTCTTAGAAGATCGAAGTTAGGGTTTTCTGTGCTAGATCTTCTAGGGTTCGATTTTGGAAGCAGAAGAGAAGAGAAGGAAAGAGAAGGTCTCTTAGGGAATCTTAATAACCCTAGGACTCAATTCAAGGCAAGTGAATTCAAGAGGAAGGCTATTAGAGGGAAATCAAAGTCTCCTAAAAAAGTAGCAGTAGTTGTTGGGGAGCAGAATTTCGGATCTACTGGGATGTCAAAGATATTGCAGCAAGAGTTCGTGGTAGACTTGATCTTGGAGGGTATTTTTCTAAGTCTAGGTAATGGTATTCTTCAATTGAAAGATCTGAAAGATAAAGAATAAAATTACAAGTTTTCCCCTCAAGAGGAGGGGTTTTGGCCCTGGCTTGCATCATCTATACTGTGTCACTATTCTTACTATTTTGGTAGATTTTTTTTGTATTGCACATTGGAATAATAACGAAAAAAGTTAATAAGTAAAAGGTAACATAAATAGTTATCAAGTTAAGAGAATAACATATTCATTACCCTGCTGAATCCTCAACAGGTAGAACATATTGTAACAAAAATAATTATCATCATTATTTTTTCCCAAATTAGTAGAAAAAACACTAATTAACAAGAAGTTTCACCAATGTATAAATATATACACAAAAATAAATACCTTAATGAATTTATGCCAATCATGAGTTTTTACCCCACCTACTTCACCTTTCTTTGTTAGGATATTCTTTACGTTTGAATACAATCTAGTTGCAAAATTATTTTTTCAATAATCTATTTAACATCCTTGCTTTGCTACTCTATCAATAACCATGGAAGGGTGCTTATATTTTTTCCATCTCCATTTCTCTTTTAATGAGTCGCACTTTGAAATTCATGGTTGACCTCCTCAATGTCATTACAAATCTTGATCATTTTTTCTTTATCTCTCCTTCCATCTAATATTTGCCATAAGGTCTTTGTTACATTCATCCCAATGTGCATTGTATCAAACAAATGACCAATTTCTAGGTGCTCATAGTAGGGGAGTCTATTGAATTTCTTGGGATGACTTTTTATTCCTCATGGAAGTTCCTTAGTATTAATGCCTTGATGACCTACAACGTGAATCATACTTAAATATATCATTATAACAACAATATAACTTGTCAGTTAGTACAATTAAGGAATTTCCACAAAAATATAAAATAATATAAACATATCATATATATCTATCTATACATAGAAAATTCAATCCCATAACTTGAAAGTCTCTATTATATTGCAACTTCCATGCACGAGGTGTCATTCTTCGTGGTCTTAATCCAGTCCCTTCTTTCCCATTGAAAAGATGTTTTTCAGTACTTCAGTACCTATGGTTCTTAGAAAGGAAGTGCCTATACACATCAAATACCTCCTTTCCTAAGTTTCTTGAATGATGAGATTTCATCTTAGGACCACGAACTGGACAAGCAAATTACACTTTGTTTAAATAACTAGAAGTATATAGAAATTTTTATATCAATTATCATTAGGGGAATTTTGTGGTCTAAAATGGGCCTCCTAAGAAAAATGTGCAACCAAAACGAACTTTATAAGAACCAATAGGATTCAACATGATGATGTCAACCATGGGGGATGATTCACCATTTTTGGAGTAAAAAAGTAAAAATATTATAAAATAATAAAGTTACTTTTTCGACTCATATCTTCAACTTATATCCCTAAGGTTTTACTCAAATTTTGAGTGGAAGTACTCATTGGATGCAAAATTTAAATCCTCATCCAATGAGTACCCATGTTTCATACTTTCGATGGACCCTACTACACAAAAAAAGAGAAATACATGAAAAAACATGATTGCAATCATGTTTTTCATGTATTTCTCATTATTTTGTAAAAGGGTCCATCGAAAGTATGAAACATGGCTAGTCCTCGGATGAGGAATCAAATTCTTCATCCAACGATTCTTTCCGGTAAAAATTTGAGTAAACCCATAGGGAGATAAGTTGAAAATACGAGTTGAAAAAATAGTTTTTTATTTTTCCCTCTAAAATTTGATGATGTAACCTAATATCATTTTATTATTTCCGCCATTATTTTATAATTTCCTTAGGAGGCCCATTTTAGACCTCAAAAATCCCCTAATTTTTAAGTATGTACAATGAAGTTCGAACTATTTAAAAAACATACATGAAATGAACTTCATAAAATTAAAGATTATTAAAGTGCAGAGTAACGTTATAACAAACCACATAAATGTATTAGCCCTGGGGCATTGTGAATTCTCCATATAATAATTGCATACAAATCAAATTCCCTTGTGAAATTACTAGTCTAGATATATCATACATAGTGACATCGTTTCATAACTCCACTAATTCATCGATAAGAGGCTCGATATATACATTCATATCTCTGACCTGGTACTTACCTTATTGATTGATTATACAATACATAATTACTACATATATGAGTAAATAAAAAAATTTATAACACATAATTGAACATATATGACAAAAGAAAAAATAAAGAACATAATTATGAAATAAACAAGATAAATGAGATGTTATTGTGCTAAAAAAAATTATTCTAAACAAATTAATACCTGGAACATTATGTGCTCCCTCTTTATTGACTTCCCCGAAAGAATGTTATTGTTGATAAAAAAATGAGCCACACCGAGTAAGTATATGTGGACTCTCCAAATGGATTGACACCATTAGCTTGTAATGAAACCCTAAGATTACAAGGTTCTCTTTTAAATGATGGCCACTTTTCCTCTATATTCCTAAATGCAGATCCATTTGTAGGCATTCGAAGAACACCATCTTCACTTCTATTCATTGCATGGTAATCCATAAGTTTTACTACACTTTTGCACCTGAACAATTGACGCATATGTGGAATTATGGGAATATAATGAAGAACCTTGTGAGGCACCTTTTTTGTTACTTTATGGATTTGATATCTACTCTCATCACATTTTGGGCATTTTTCTTTCAATGCATGTTTTTTATAATAGATAATATCATCATTAGGGTATGCATGAATAGCTTGTTACTCGATTCCAATATCTTTCATAATGGCATGTAAATATCAGTACGTACAAGGTAAAACATTTGACGGTGGTAACATAAATTCACCTATTAATCTACAACATAAAAAATAGTAGTACCGGTTAATGTACTAAACAATATTAATTGCACATATTGCATCCAAATGTTGCAAATTAATGAAATAATGCAGATCGACGTACTAACATTAAAAACAACGGAAAAATTAATTTATTTATCATGTATATAGTACTAAATGTCACAAAATATATTACATTCCTTAGGAGTTATGTCACACATGTGATTGACAAACCACTCACCACCTTTATGTTGACCAGCAACAATACAACAAAGAGAAGAGATGTTTTTGAGCCTTCATAAAGAGGTTTATTTGTCCTCTCAAGTACAGGTATATTAAAAGCACAATCATAATACTAGTTTCCATCATCATCTATTCCAACATTATTAAATGTCTCCTGGATCAATCTATTTGTCCCATATTCGTCAACTATGTTTTCAGCATCCTTATCTTCATCCATAGAATCATTGGCTTGATCCTTAATATTAATCACTCCATGTTCTTGAATAGACACTTGTACTACAACCACCTCTTCCTCGTCAAGAAATACCCTGGGGGGGCATACTATACAATTATAATCAATAAAGTAATATTAGTATATATTGAAAATATTTAAATGTCGATATAAGAATCGTTTACAAATATAATATATAAGGAAAAAAAAAGATAGCAAAGACAAAGACAAAGAAAACTAAGGTGATACCAAGAAACAAAGACAACAAATCAATGGTGATGCTTGTGCAATTTATCAAGATATTTAAGAATATGTTGAAAAAATCTAAGAAAGATTTTACTTTTCTTGACATGTTGGAAGTGAGACACTTTTTAAGATATATAGTCATGAATATAATAAAAAAATATTCATCTTATTTTTCATTCATCATTATAATGTCATATTCTTTCTTAATGTCATATTTTTCACAATATACTTTAAAAACTTATTAGTAGTACTCCATAAAAATCCATGATTAACCTCTAAATCCTCTAGGTCCTAATTAACCCCCTAAACATACATTAACCCCCTAACACCTTAACCCCATTCCCCTATTCCATTAAACACCTAACCCCTAATCCCTTAACCCCAAACCACTAAACCCTTAAACAATAACCCCTTATCCCTAAGCCCGTAAAGTAATTAACCCCTAACTTGACCTCACCCCTTAGTCAACCCCAACGAAAATAATCAAATAATATTTCCAGTCCTCATTAAGATGACAACATAGGTCAAACACCTCTCAAAAGAAAACTATAAAATACAATTACAATAGAAATGATACAATTTACAATACAAAGACAATATACATATAAACATTGACAAAATTAATATACAATACAATCACATAAAATAAGTAACTTACAAATGGATGATATTCATGTCCTCGTTTAGTGTGTCCATAGTCTCTACAATGCTTTTTAGATGATTTTATTGGAATTATCCTTGGCCTCAATGCCATGTCCCTTCTCAAACACATTTGTAACAGGGTGTTGCTACACAATTTTGCACAATTTTGACTATGGAAGAGGACCCAACACGTTCGACTTAGGGACTTATGAGGCAAATCGACTTTATTTGGCTGCTAGTGGGAATGTGGGGGCCACCCACATGGGATTTCAAATTATCCCATTCGAATAGATTGGAGGGAAAGTCGAATGGGTGGATGGAGGGGCCCACGTGAGGATAAGGAGACCCAAGGAGTTATAAGGAGAGGTCATCTCTCATTTTGGTTTCATATTTGACATTTGCAAACAAACTACTCAACTATTCACTTTGTTGTTTAACTGAGTGAACCGATTGTTTAGCCATGATTCTCTCAAGCGGGAGATTCAACCTCTACTTCGGGGGACCATTTGTGCCTACCCTAGGGAGGTAGTTCCACAAGGATTTTCAAGAGTTCTGAGACAGTGGCATAGCACCATTAACCAGCGTAGAGTAGTGAGTGCGCATTTATGGGCAGCCAGAGAATACACAGAGCGAGATAGAGGCCAACAGAGATCAGACTTTTTGTCGGGGAGTTAGGGAGCTGAGGTAGCAACAATAGACCATCGTTCTTGTTGGGTTTTACATCCAACTTAACCAACATTCTAGCAGTTCGAATTATTGGGCTGAGGGGCATCGCAAAGGCCACTTAACAGTTTTTCGTGGAGCTTG
Organism: Pinus taeda; assembly: GCA_000404065.3. Classification (NCBI taxonomy): domain Eukaryota; kingdom Viridiplantae; phylum Streptophyta; class Pinopsida; order Pinales; family Pinaceae; genus Pinus; species Pinus taeda. The sequence continues at coordinate 87,323 of APFE030553224.1, forward strand.
GGAGCAGGTGACTTTGGCCAAGAGCTCATTTGGGAAGTCAGAGATTGGATAGCAAGGGTGAACCTAGCACTTTGGGGGTGTTTTCGGGACGATTGACAGGCAATTTCCAGCAGGTTGAGTTTTGCAGCTACAACTAAGGTGAGGCTCCAAGGGGATCAAATTTAATAAGTCTAAACTAGCCAAATTCCCTTCTGGGTTTTCTGGGTTTAGGCCATGGAGTCCAAGGTTAAATGCATGTAATTTTTTGGGAAATATAAGTGCACTTTACAGCCATTTGAACTTCAGCAAAGATGCAATTTTCTACGCAGCGCAATTCAGATTGGTGCAACAATTAGGCAGCCTTCAGCTCAACCATTTTCCCACCTAGGTTTGGTCATGCTTGTCCATTGAGACAATCCCAGGTACACCATCTTATTATCTATTGTATTTTGCCTTCAGAAACTTGATAAAATGGCTCAACAGTTCCCTAATTTCAACTTTTCTATGGATGCTTAATGTTTATTTCATTTTTATAAATTGTTGCATAGATTATTTGCTTGTTATAACTTATATTCCTATTTAGGATCATTACAGTGGTATTAGAGCCTAGTTCTTGTCTCAGTTGTCGGGATTGTCTCCTATGAGAGAAGGGGACCAGTAGAACATTACCTACCAAAGACAAAGGCACAAGATCAGAGAAAGGGAGTTGGAGATTACTCCAGATATAGAGGATAGAGGGAAAGTAGTAGTATAAGAGGAGGAAATGGCAGAGCCCAAGAGTAGGGAAAATATGGCTTTTGACAGCCTCCTGAGGGCCCTGAGTGACTTAGCTAAGGGTGAGAAAAGTATGCTAGAAGAGATCAAGTCGCAGAATAGAGAGGGACCACTCCTAGAGGGTTTATGTTTGGGGAAACTTATGGGGCCTCTCATCCATTCGATCATCCCTCACCAACAGTGCAACGCCCTTCTGCCAGTGTGCCAACTCGTGCTACACTACCTTCTTTCGTGCCAAGGGCACAAATCGAACCTGCAAGGGAGGAAGACCCCCCTCAGATGGGATATTACTTCAAAGAGTGGCATTCTATGGATGAAGACTTTAAAGAAGCTCTCTCCTTCATAGATTACCACAAGCTCAAGTAGAGTGAGAAGAACAAGGGACCTAGAACTACGAGCAGTAAAGGACCATAAGGGGGATGTATTTCCCTACTTTCGATGGCACTACCAAGTGCACGGTCAGGGCTTGGCTTGAGAAGATGGACACCTATTTCCAACTCAACTTGATGACTGAGCAAGAAGCCATTAAGATGGTCATACTGCACATGGAGAGGGAATCCCATGTTTGGTAGTTTCATGGCTTGACCACCCTAAGGAATGCCCATGTGGGTTCTTATGAGGACTTCACCAGGAGGGTGGTGGAGCAATTTGATCAGAGAGATCTAGAGGCTCATTTCCGAGAACTGACCCTACTACACCAAACAAGCAACCCAGCGCAGTACATCTCAGATTTTCTGTGAGTGTTAACAATGGTCCCAGATCTATCTGAGGCAAGGAGGGTGTATACCTTCATTTAGGTCTTTCTTGAGCCCCTGTGTGGACTGGTGAAGTCACACAAACCCTCCACACTACAGGAAGCAGTCTTGTGTGCCAAAGATCTATAGGGGGTCATCCCCAAGACTAGAGCACTTTTTCTTGCACAGGCCCCTTTCCCACAAAAGGGGAATGAAACTATACCTCCACCTCAGAGGACCACACAGGGGAGAGGAAAGTTAGATGAGCAAACACGGAACAACCTTTGGAGGAGGAAGCTATGCTTCACAAGTAGGGAGCCCTGGGTACCAAGCCATTAGTGCACTGTTGATAGAGCACACTACATTGAGGTTTTTTCTGGCAGTGACTAGGAGGACAAGGTAGATTAGGATTATGGTGAGGCAGATGGTGAGAGTCTAATAGACAGAGGGCCACCACCACCACCTCCACAGGGTGGGGCATCTCTTTCCCCAGCAGGGGGAGTTCTCACTTCCTTATGCGAGATTCCCAAATTTTTGACACTAAGGATCAGAGGCACTATACAAGGGAAGATGGTGTCAGTTCTAGCTGATAATGGAGCTACCCACTATTTCATAGATGCCCAGTTGGTCTAGAGGAGGGGCCTCACCACAGCTAAGTTCGAGGGCTTCTCAGTCCTAGTACCAGGTGATCGTACCATATAGTGCACTAGATACATGCCTTCGTTGGCAGTAGTTATGGGGAAGTAATTTGATCCAGGTGGATGTTGGTGGCCACCCACCTATCCCATTTGGACCCCCACAATTGTCTCTTTCAGCTTTTTCAGTTTCCTAAATTGTAGCACAATTTACTATTTTTAGCAGTTTTTTCGGGTCCTGAACTTCTGGAGCCGTTTTGAGGCACTAAACGACTTTTTTTTGGGAAATCTGGGGGCAACATGGGTCCATGGACTGATGTTTCCCTTTCCAAAGTGGTAGTTCTCGGATAGATCTTTCTAACGAGCTATCACACGCATCAAATGGAGATTGTATGCCAAAGTTACGACCCCGGGAAATTGATGTACCAATTTACCCAAAACGGGGCCCACAATTTGGCGTTTCATCTTCTAGGGTTAGGTTTTGGAATGTGAAGGGGTTTCCATTGTTTCTCAACAATAAATATAGGCCTCCGAGCCTCATTGTAACACAGTTCAGAGGCATGTATTCACCACATCTCTTCTCAGAGATAAGCTACCATCGCCCTAGCTGGTTTATTTCCATTTCTGGTTGTAAGCATATTTCGGTATTTTCCATTAATGAAATGAAGCATTGTTTCCGTTGCATCTTTGTGTATATGGTTATCTCTGTATTTTGTTGCGTTCCTATTTAAATCCGGATCAGTGGATTAGAACTCGTTTTAGCTTGACTGATGAGAAGTGGATTTAGCTTTATGGATGGAAAGTGGGTCTGGCTTGGATAATGAGTGGACGGGAAGAATGATTGTTACCCTTCCCACCCAGATTCAATTCCCACAATATTCAATTCCCATGAGTAAGATGTTGAACTGAACTCTTAACAAATATATTTTTATAATACCCATCCATCTTATGCAGAATCCAGTGCACACTTAGTACCATCCTACTTAGAATGAGGAGTCCCCAGCGAATTCACCGAGCAGTTGTCTAGCGAATTTACCAGTCATATGCATTTCCCTTTGTTAAAAAATGGAAAGAGCATTGTTATTTCTTGCTATTGGGATGAATGGTTTCATTATCTTTGGCAAGGGAAATTACCCTAGGGGCAGTTGGTAAAACCTTTGCTCTTGCATGAGAGAGGTACAAACTTTGAATCTTTCTCCCTGTAGGTATTGTACCGTGTTAATGCAGAGATGGAGTTCACAACTTCACATAGATCAAATGAAAAGAAACCTATACAGAAAACTCACAAAATGTCTGGAAAAATGCTAGAGGTGCTAAACTTTTGACAATAAGTGAGAAAAGTATGTTTGATAACATCTGCGCCTCCAGATCCTGCGAAAAAAAACTAAAAGGAAAATCAAATTCCAAAGTAGGTCCATGGGGTTTTGGTTCAATGGTTAAACAGGGGTGGTGAAGGCAAATCAAATTTCGAACCAGGTCCATGGGGTCTTGGTTCAATGGTTAATCGAGGGTGATGATAATTCCCCGCAAGGGCTCAAATCACATAGATACATTGTTCAATGGGTTCTCAATGAAAGAGATCTTTCTAAAATAGTATAAGACGACTACACTTCATTGTAATGGAGATCTTACCTGAATGTTGTAAGAAGTCTACACTTCATTGTAATACTACCAGATTAAGAAAGGGCATGCTGGCCAATAAAGATAAATTAAACACTAACCTACCCCAAAAAAAGAGACAAAAGCAACCTGACAAGGGAGGACAGTAAGAAGAAGCTTACCAGCGAGGGAGGAGGGCAGGAAGAAGCTTACCAGCGAGGGAGGAGGGAAGGAAGAAGCTTACCAGTTGTAGATGTAGATGTAGAGTGACAAAACCTAGCTGCCAGAAAAACCAATGGCATGACCACAAAGATAACAAGGAATCCCACCACAGCTATTCAATGATGAAAACCCCGACCTCCCCATCCTCCATTTCTACCACGCTGGTAGCCCTACCACCCTCCATTCCACACACCTCCTCTTTTCACAGGCATCTTTAGCTCTCAACCCTAACACCACTTTTCCCCTTCTCCTCCTCCTAAACAGACATTGAGCAATGCAACCCTTACTCAATCATAATCCTCTACATCAAACCCATATCATGGTTAGCAGAAATCTATGAAGTCATCAACAACCAAAAAAACCCTTAGATCTCATATATATTTCAAAGAATTTGATAGAAAAATTTATCAAAGGCATTACAAAATGGATAGATCAACTGATTTCATGCAGTTTTGAGAAAGAAAGGGACACTGACATGGTAAGAACCTAGATGAAAATGGGCATAGGGGCCGGAAGTAGACAGATTTGAGGGTCTCTGTCTTTGTTAGCCTTTTTGGTTAAAAAAACCAAACATATAATTAAGGGAAACACGTCATTCAGATTCAGATACCAACATAGATGTTATTATTAATGGGGATCCTCACCAATTTGGCTGACTGTTGATACATTACGACATAGGAAGAGGAAGAACAGGCAGGGAACGTTGGGTATATATGACACCCCTCAACTTACTAATTTAACTGAGCAGGTACCGACTTGGCATGCCTTGCATTGAGGCATGTAAAGGTAAGGGAATGTTAGGGGGGTAATTTGATGCAAAGCAAGGGTGAATTACGCCTCCCTGAATGCACATCATGAGGCTGTGTTTAAGATTCGCAATTCTAAAGCTGCGAGAATAGTATAGTGTAAGCACAAGAGAGAAGCTAAACATATTGTGATCTAACATTTAAAATGGTGACTTGTTGATTTATTTCTCATTCAGAATGAAGATAAAAAGTTTGATGATTGGGGAAGAGAAATGATGAGTGTTCTATTGAGTAAAGGAAATACATCATTTTGAGGCCATGGATAGATTTTAATGGTCTGGGATTCCAATGTTAGTAAAACCTTACCTAAATGCCTTATGACTGCCACATGGATGAGTGTTACACTTACATTATTAATGCACTAACCATAGGGAGTTGGTATAATATTCATGGTTATGGGTACTTACAAAACTGGGTTTTCATATACCTATGAAGTGAAAGGGAAGCAAGTATCCTTTCTTCAAGATAGGAGTAAGGCTGTAAGCTTTAAACCAGCCGACAAAGAAAAATTTTGTTAAATAATACATTTTACACATCCTGTGTCCATTAGTATGAACTGGTTTATAAACATAGTGTTGGATTAATGTCATAGCACTTCTAGAACTTGTTTTGATTCTTAGAAAACATGTTGTATGTTGTCGTCTGCTTCAAATTTTGCACAAGCAAAAGTTGGTCCTTTAACAAGACTCGAGTGTGCCAACATGCACTGAAGAAGAGGTTATTAGCATTGCAAGCCCTCTTCTGAGATCAATATGTCAGTTTTAAATTTAGCAGAAATTGGAAATAAAACATATGATGTTGTAGAAGCTAAAAGATAGACAACACAAGAATCTACAACTTCTTACCTCTATTGTTGTCATGTTTAGCTTGCCCCGCCAGAATGGTATCAAAGTTAAGGTGAGGGCAAGGTATTAGAGCTAAGGTGAGGGCAAGCCCAAGAAAAGAAGAAAGAAATCACAAGAATTTTTCTGACAACACTGACCTCCTTCCTCTTTAAATATCAGTCATCGTGAAGCACTGAAACTCCTACTGCAAAATTCTAGGTTACAGATCCCAGAAAGAAAATGAGATCAAGGCCCCATCAATCAAACATCTCTAGGATAGAGCTCTTCATCAAATTGTTGGTCAAATGATCTATATCTAAGGCCTTTTGTCATAACTACAGCCAAGAACCTTCGGTTGCTTTAGGGTCAAATCTTCTATTATGAAATCACCCTTGAATTGAATTTGGTTTGGAGATAGTGTCTCACTTGAAATTCCTTCTCTGTTGCAGGTTTATATAAAATCATATCTGAAGCTATAAAGTTCCTAGCATCTAATCTCATATATATAATATTATTCTTGAGCTCATTGACATGCCTTCGGCCTTATACTAGGGCTTTGTTTGTCTCACAGAGAAGTATAAAAGGCTACAAAAGGTGAAGTATCCTCGGCCCTTGGACATCAATCAAGAGGGTTTGAAAAATAGTGTTCATGATTTTCCATTGGGTAGATGCTTATTGAAGGTAAAGGATCAACCTTTGTGCATCTCTGAGATTCTGGTATCAAAGGAAAGGGGGTTCATGACAATTAAAGATCATTTCAAGGATCTTGAAATCTGAAACAAAATGTTCTAAAATCTCATTTAAATAGGTATGATTGTTATTGGTGTCTAAGCCAAATGCATCTCAACATTTCTTCTCATATCAACTCATTGAGGCAATCAGGAGACACACATGGGTTTAGCCTGGAGCCATCACTTTTTATATGATTTTTACATCTTGGGTTTAAAAAATCTTGATATACTCTAATTAGTAATTTCTAGTACCCATGCTCGATGCATGCTACACATTATTTTTCATAGCTACCAAATTTGCATTCCATCCGTTAAAGCTAGGATAGAATTAGTCTTAGTCAAAGAAGTCTATTTTATTTGATGGATTCAAACTGAATTTAATTTACTATGGCTTTTCCTTTCCTTTAATTTACTCTGGTTTCAATAACCATCAAATCTTCCAAAGACAGAAATTCGATAATAGAACTAGAGTCAGATAGAGACTTACCACTGCGAGGAATGGATACAGTCGGAAGTTCCTTGCCAAGGCTTAGTGGGTCGACGGGCTCCATGAATGTTTTTTCCCTCTTCCCCAAATTTATCAATGGCCTTTGCCGTAGTAGCCTTAGACGGGTTTTTGTTGCCTGTGCTAGGGAAAATGTATGATTCTGAAGGGGATGTCCAACAACTGAAGGTTTTTCATCAGTTACTCGAGTCCAGAATTTCTGGAATAGGTCTATCAACCTCTTTCACTGCCTTGGAGGAGAAGGCGACAACCTATAGAGAGAGGGGCATTTTTTGGGTGACGGTGGAAAGGAAAAGCCTTGTTTGAACCTTATGTGGGTCTAGGGTTCCATAGCGAAATCAAGGAGCTGCACAAGTTCCAGTTAGGTGTCTCGTTCCCTACACAAAATCCCAACAATCCCCTACCTCTATCAAACTGGAAGGGAAAAATAGGATACTCGTAGCAAAACTTTGGTCTCCATTGCTGAAACCTCCTCCAGAATTCAAAAATTCATGGTTTGAACAAAATTGTTGAAACCTTCTCCAGAATTCAAAAATCCAGGGTATGAACAAAATTGCGTCGCCCATTGTTCTTCTTCCATTCTTGAAAGCTCCTCGAGGGTTCTCCTTGAGGGTTTGAAAAAAATGGCATCGCCCACCTCGAAATTTTATTTGGTGACTAGTATGCAAGAGACAAAATGTCTTAAATAAAGTTATTAAACTGCCATGGTATGTTTTAACAAGCTCTTATGAAAAAAAATATATGTATCTTCTAATGCCTCTCAATGTCTTCCATGGGGAATTTTGATTATGATAAATTTAATAAATAAAATGAAATTTTAAGATGAATTCATGTAGTAGCGATTCAATAGAATGGAATCATTTTTAAATGATTTGGAAACTTTTTTTCATGATGTTTTCAGATATATTTTTTTTCTAGACAGTTTCACCTTTTTCAAAGGGGGAAGAGGTGATAGCCTCTTGTAGTAGTGATTCAATAAAATGGAATCATTCTTAAATTTTTGGAAACCTTTTTCCATGATGTTTTTAGACATTTACCCTTTTTCTAAAAGGTTTCACCACTTTCAAAGGGGCAAGAGGCGACAATCTCTTGTTGCTCTTTCACAAAAGGTGTCATGTCACTCCTTGTCAAAGGGACTAGAGTGACACGCTTCAAAATGTCACATTCTGCCATGGTTTGAGTCCAGATTTTAAGCCAGTGAGGTGGAAGGGTCTCAAGCTTGTTTAGGTTTACAGTTAAAAATGAACATTTCACTGTCATTCTCATCTTCAAATAAAAGCTCATGGAAGAGCTCAGTCTTCTCTTTTTCTCAATCTGATAAATAGTTTACATATGGTAGAGGGTATATCTTAGCTACAAACATGGGCTATAAAGTTTGGGGCATCATGGGACAACAATAAAAAGGTCTGTTGACAAATGTAGATCCTCCAAATCTCCCCCCAGAAATAGGCCTTGGTGCAAAATGGCTACATGAATCTTCAAAGGAAATTTAGGATGAATATTGTGCTCACAAGTTGAAGTTTCAGGAACAATAGATGGGAAAGGATATTGTTGGGACATTTAAGAAGAATTTAAAGAAAGATACGCAAGCTCAGAAACCCCAAGGAGAAACCAAATATAAACATATGAGCTCTAACCCTCGTTCTGAGTCATCCAATGCTACTTCTTCACAAAAAGTCTATTATTGGTGTTGGTGGATAAAGAAAAAAGGAGAGGGTTGCTAATGATAGGGAAGGGAGAGTGAATATGAGATAGATGAGATCGACGTTTCCCCTAGACAACGCCATTTCCCCTATCCCCCAAAGTTTATTTCCTCTTTTTAATGAAAGGCATATTACATTAAATATATAAATAATTATAACCTGTGCATTTTTACGCCCTTGTACATTCTTTTTTATTAATGAAAAATCTTTGACTTACAAAAAAAAGAACACACCATACTCACACACAATGCAATAAGCAAGCCCCTATCGATGTTATGCACTACTTTAAATGGGTTTAATAGCATTGGATGGCTCTAACAATCATAGTTGAATGTATATGATGTTAAATAATTTAACCAACAAAACATGCCTTCGACAATGGTAACTAGACTTACACTCCATTTACTTCATTAAACAATCAAGTGAGGCTTTAATAATTGTAACCAAACATACAAGTCATTGAACAAGTTAACCAACCTAACACAACTTTAATAGTGATAACCAAAATGTACATGTTACTAATCAATTGACCATTGTGTCATGCCTCTAACATGTGCAATTGAACATAAATGTTGTTGAGGGGGTTGACCTATCTAACATATCTCCCACAGTTGTAGTCAAACATGCATGTTGATTCGGCTAATCTCCTAGATAATGTTAATCAAAAATACATATTAATATCCAACCTAACATGTCACTAATAGTGACAATGGAATGTGCATGTCAATGGGTAAGCTAATTGACCTTATATGTTGTTCATTGAGATTATTAAGGCATAGCTCACTAAGCTAACCAAGTTGACGAACCATTGGTTTTGTCATTGAAATAACATGCCTTTAATAGACACAACTAAATGTACATGATGTTACACCAGTAAACCATCATGACATGCCTTTAATAGTAGTAACAAAGTGTGCAAGTTCTGGATCGGGAAAACCAAACTAATATACCTATGATAAGCATAATTGAACATACATGCTTGTTGTGATCAACCTTTCAAGTTTTCCCTTGCTTCTATACAAAATTAAGCATTCCATGCAACTCTCAAACTTTGATACATATACAAATTAAGTTTGTATTTACATGTTCGATTTGTGTTAAAGTGTTTCCTCTTTAAAGGTCACAGGATTCAATCCAATGGAGAATAAGGTATGTACACATCCATAGATTAAATAGTTAAAGCATTGAATGGAGGGCATCCCTTGTCTCACAAACAAGGGGGTATCATATGTCAACTTGGAAGCTACCTGCATTATAACATAATATTAAATAATATTCTTATTTTTTCAATTAATATGAATGCTTCTAATATTTAATATATTGCTAAGGATATTACCCCTTGACTAATTAGTGAAGTATTTAATATTAGATGAGAGAGTTGTAAGGCTGAAATTTTGCCTACCACGGGTTAAGTTTGGTGTTTGTATTATTTCAATGCAAAATCAGATTTCACCCCTCTCCAGGAATCAATCAAAATCATATACACATACTAACCAAAGGCATTCAATAGATGGTTAAAGAAGTGGTTGGTAGGAATTCACTATCATATCTATCCAAGGGTTTGCAAACTAGAGAAACAAGGGCATGTTTTTTTATTTATGGGCTAACATTTGAAAGATTGCTACGAGGAGAGGATTTGGTGGGAGTCCTTATTATGAAAAGGCCATGCACTTCTTCATTTATTTCTTAAGGTAGGCTTGAAATAAGTGATTATAGATATATGATACATATAATATGAAAACCACTCACAACACAACAATATTGAACATTTGCATGAGACATATCTTAATTTATTTTCAATATATTTTTTCTTTAAAAAATGCAAGATATGTTACCATGATGTAATACAATGATTCACCAATATTGGGCACCAAACAAATGACTTGGACCATAGATGTTATGTACGATGACAATCATCCACTATAAGCTATGATTATTAGCCACTCTGACACCCCTCATTTATGGTCACTCATTGAACATGCTCATGAAATTTGAGATCATTGGACATGGTTAACATGCTTTGGTTAACAGAATCAGTATGGTGTGAGGGCCTTGCCTACAATGCAAGCTTTCTAACACCCTTTACAACAACATTGCTTCACAAAAGGCATTTGACATTGATTCATAATTTTTCCTTTGTATATGAGAAAGAAAATAAATGTTACTTCTCCCT
>APFE030553226.1:0-13009 GCA_000404065.3 Pinus taeda
TGTCATATTTTAATGCATACTTATGCGGTCTTATGGCTAATAGAGTATTATCATGAAATCTACTCATAATTTCATTCATTAGTTTGTAATCAGTTTGTTCAAATTTCAATTTATTTTCTTCACAAAATGTACATTATTGTTTATATGATCTCCCTTTCATTTGTTTGTATAAATTAGTTGTGCATAATTTATTATAGTTTAATTCAAGGCAATAAATCTTGGGCTTACTCCCATTATCTCACCCACCCAGTGAGATTTGGGGAAGTTGGTAGCGAAGCATAATAGATTTGCTTGTCAAAACATTTTGGCGACCATAATGGGGAATTAATCAATTGATCCTTTCTTTTAATTTTTTTATTCCTATATGAACATACCATTCATGAATCAACTTGATCTTTATAATCATTTGAATGATCAAAGAACTATTTCTAATTCCTTGATTAAATTCATACTTGATAATTTTGACTCCCTTGTAGAATTATAACAATGTTGGGTTGTTACAGCTCATGATATTGATTTCCAATAAAAGAGAGAATCCCTTGAGAGACTTATTAGAGATCATGCTAATTGAAGATAGCTGGATTATGACCAATGAAACTCATTCTTCTAGGAGAATTCATGGTTTGATCCTTGAAAACCAACCATTAGATGAAATCTAAAGATGAAAAGCTATCCTTGCTGCTCAAGCTCATCTTAAATACCAATGAAACTCATTCTTCTAGGAGAATTCATGGTTTGATCCTTGAAAACCAACCATTAGATGAAATCTAAAGATGAAAAGCTATCCTTGCTGCTCAAGCTCATCTTAAATTTTATCAAGATATCACTTTCTTTTTTTCCCATATTGTTCCTAATCTATTACTCTTCTTTTCATTCTTCATTGACTGCATATTCATTTATCCAAATTGGCAATTTGCATTAATCTTTTAATCAATTGTAGTCTACCACTAATCATGTCAAGGTAATAAGGAAGTATGTTTTCTTCCAATTTGAAGAAGATGCGAATGCAACTCCTTGGCATGTGGCCTTCCCGTTAAACTTAAAACCTACTAGTACACTATTGCCCAAATTTAAATATCATTTTCCTAAGTTCTCGGTTGGTGGTACCATGTTAATGAACATCTGATTGATTTTTCTTACTCATATTATAATATCAGTTCCAATGATAATGATTCTTGCATGCTAATGTTTATGGACTTCTTAGAAAGAAAAGTACCAACTGATTTCTATGAAAGTCGACCCAAAGACTTCTCTACTTAGATAGAGCTTTGTTACTGGTTTAAATCTAGTTATGGACAACCTCAAAGCCCTATTTATCTCCTTCGAGGATATAATAATGTAAACTTTACAAAAGGTGAGACTATTAAATCATTTGATCTTTGATTCACAAAATTGTATAATCAAATTCTAGAAATCATTGAGCCACAAAATTAAGCTACCATGATGCGCTAGTATAATACTTCGTCTCTAGCTTATTATCATTGGTTAGAGGAGAAAAATCAAAGTAATATGGGGTATTCTTTATAAATATGTTTGGAATATGAAGAAAAATTTCATCTCACTGGTCTTCCACTTGAAGACCCAATTAATCAATTTGATATATATTTTTTCCTTCAACTCATGGAAGACATGAGTAATTGTCTACTCTCTTTCAAGAAGAAGGTGGTTTAGAACCTCACGAGGAAGATTCCACTTTGAAAATCATTAGAAACCCTTCCCAAACATATTAATCAATTTCCCTGCTTTCCCAACCATGGTGTAACTTTCCTGAAGATTACCATGATGAAAAAACTTGTGAGGTTAAAAATAATTCACAAGAAAGAATTTTTGGTAAAGGAATTGAGCACATGGTCACAACCTTGGATTGGGTCATTGATAATGAAATAATGGTGACTAAAACAAGGAACACTTTTAGAGTTATAAATACCAATAATTAGCCATCCAAGGAGGCTGATAAGTGGCCACTATCCTTGAGAAACAACATTTAAAGGGTTTTCTTGAAAGAAAATTTCCTACACCTATCCATTTCATCGGATCTCACAGAAGAGGATTCTCTTGAAGACAAAGTGTTGGTTGTAAATAATTCTAGATTTTTTTTCAAAAGCCCTCATTTTTATGTATCTATGGAAGTATGTGATAAATTGCTTATTTTCATTTAGTTGATATTGGGTCAGTCCCTAATGTCATGCTTAAAATTTTTATAGAGGAATTCAGTTTATAGTGCTCCGAGGAGAGAACCAAGAATGGTCTACACTAATTCTCAACAAATAGATACCAGTGATATTAAATATTCCATGGTAGTTTTATGCACTCATCTTGAAATCATAACAACTTATAATATCCAAGTAATGGATGTGTCAGTGAGTAACTATTTGATCATCATTGGTATAGACTGGAAAACTAGAATAGGTTGGTATATGTAAATGTATGGCACTCAATGAACCTTCCTAAAGATGGTAAGAATATTATTATTATAAGGGAAGGAATATTATCACCTTATATTGAGAAATTTCCTCAAACCAAACTCAAACCAAACCCAATCATTGTCAAACCCGAACTAAACTCAAACCATGTGACATTACATATAGTTTCCTTTCTTTTGCCGTTTTATTGGCTACTATTCAGCCTGAGTATAATGATTGGCTCCCTCGAAGATGTACCCATTTTGTACTAGCAAATTTATATTTACATACCAGAGGAACGTAATGACTAACTATTGGTATGTTGCGTACCATATGATGAGAAATTTGATAGTTGATAAACCTAACGTAGGCAAATCCAATGATCTTTCCACATTATCATATTAAGCACAAAAGTATGGCATGTTTAGTTATAAAAAGAGACTCTTTGAGGAAAAATTAAACCAATAAGCCTTTAAAACATTTCATTTTGCGGGTGAGGGAAATGTGTAAATAATTTCAATCATCACGAAACCGTTATAAGTCGATGTACCATGTGACGTCAAACGCGTCACAAAGAATATATGAAGTTTATTCGATGAATAAGGAAAAAAGTTTGAGAAAAGAGAATTACAATAAAGAGTGCAGTGCACTGAATCTAAATCTAAAGCTGTCACTGTGAATGTGAAGGCTATGAATGGAAAAAGAAAAGAACTGTGATGTTCGAAAGAAAAGCATTACTGAGAATGCAGCTATATTTAAGCAACATATTTCAAGTTCCAAGAAGTCTTTGGAAATTAAAAATTAGTAGACGCGAACAATCCAAAACTTTTCTACTCTTCATGATGCGAACTACGCAAGCTTGGATCGCAAGTTTTCTATCAGTCTCTACGCCCATTAACACCTTTTCTTCTAGAGGTGGTGGAAACGGAATTCGAATCCTCTTCAACTTGCTGCTAAAATTAGGATTCACTTCAAAAGTGTCAGCATCAGATACAACTTTGGTATTTGCAGGTTGTTTCAGAAGAATTTTGTACTTCGAACCCGCGATTGAATGTAGATGTTTGTCAACATGTTTATCATCTGCGAGGTTCAATTCTGATTTAATTTCTGCACGACTCAACTTCTCGTGGTTGATGCGGTCATTTCTATTTCCATTTGGTTGTCAAAGTTGCCTCTGATATTACACGTTCCCAGTGAATATATCCATGTAAGAATACGACGTTCATTTTGTGCAGAATAATAAGCTTTGAATACTTGAACACAGTTGGCAATATCCGAAGGTAGATTGGGTTGGGAAATATATGATTGGGAGATTGGCCAAAATGGAGTGGTCAAGACTTTCACTCTCAGTTCTGTTCCAAGGTTGATATTTCCGCTACCAAGATATTCATCAAACGCAGATTTTCCCTCACTTGCTATAACCAAATCTTTTATCATGAACTCCATCTTTGATGTATACCGCTTCCCATTTTGCTCCGCCAACTTTGCTATCACCTGCTGCTCTATGCTAAGGTTAAAATTTTCATCCGACAATATTCTAGAGGCTAATTTTTTCCTATAAAGTTCACCAAATATATCTTTATCGGAGATATAGCCAACGAGTTTCACCACCTTTTCAAGCATATTCTCAACATCCCCATCGCTTAGTTTTGCATCGGTCTTTTTCACCTGGCCACCCTTACTAAGTAGATTATCACAAAATATTGCCAGTATTTCGGCAAATGTGCTTCCTCCAACATCATTTCCACATATTGCCTCAAATCCTAGAATCAAACCTTTGCTAATAATAATGTTTTTTTGAAATGCATCTTCAACATATTCCACATACCTGTCTTGGAGTTGAATGAAATTTCCTACGAAAGCATTTGAATCTTCTTCTACTTCTGCCTGCTTTGCTATTATTCTTCCTTCTGTGGTCACTTGTTGTATTAAACAACTTGCAATTGTGTCCACACCCTTCGATATTTTAGAAAACAGCCTGTACATCCTGGAAAGATCATCTTTCTTGTGGTCTCTCAGCAAGGCGGGACAGCCTTTATGTTCATTTTGTACAAGCTGCGTTAGATAAGGCGAAAGTAGTTCATTTTGTACTATTAGTAATAGTTTCTCTTTGGTGGTGGAGTGCAAATAATGGGAAACCCTCTCCTCCTCTTGTTTTAAACACTCTTCAGCCTTTTTGAGAAAGTCAGGAAAAGAGAAGAGTGAAATCCATAAAGCAGCCTTTGTGGAGTAATAATTTCGAGTATCTTCCAACATCTGTGCTTCAAAATCGTTCTCGTACAAACCCACTCCTGCATCGTCCATTCCAATGTCCACGAAAAAGTTTAAAACGTTTTTCAGCAAAGACCAATCTGCAATTCGTTCTCCCTCACGCTCACTGTGAATGAGCGCCAGCACTGCATTCCTTGCAGTATCCTTGATTTCATGGTACACATGCTGCCGGAAACACATGAACCCTGCATCTCTGAGAGGAGTCAAATAGTTCATTTTAACAAAGTAACGATCCAAATAACTGAACCACTTTGAAAGCCAGTGTACGATCACCTTATAGTTTTCCCAGCGTTTGACAAGTTGTTTCAACATCACCTCTCCATCCTTATTCCTGAGATCTGGCAAAATGACACCCACTAGGCATTCTTGTAACCAGTCCTTGTATCTATCATACAGTTGTTGCCTTTGAGAAGGGTTTTTTAGGGCAATGTTGTAACCAATAGTGTAAGTGTCAGCGTGGTCGTCTGCAACAAACAGTTCGGCTTCTGAAAACCCTTCCAACATCCTTGCCAACCTTAAGAAACGGTTGTATAAAATGTCAAACCCTTGCTCCATCTCTACCGTAATACCAGTTCTTCTCCGCCCTTACACTTTTCCTACTGATTCTGCGCTCAATCGTTCTAGGCACCTTTGGTAAGTAGAGGATATTCGATTTAATTGACGTATTGCTATGCCCACGATATCCCTTTATAATCGAAAACTAAGACACAATCACGTCCATTCACATTCAAGAGGGACACAACGTCGGTCTTTAATTAGTTCAAATGAGAAACTGATATCAGCATTGTATAAATTCATGTTACCATATGATGCATTCTATGATGATATATTTGAATAGATAATTTATAGTCGAGTCAGGATTATCTTGAATGTATTAATATAGTTTATTTATTTTTTTAAATTGATGGTCAATACACAACAAATTAAGGGATTTACCTATTTGGAGTGAAATTTTATCATTTTATCGTTAACATAATCATATTGATAGAACAGTCCATATATATTTATAGATTGGTGGTTTTTATAGAGTATTCCATATATATTTAATAAAGTATATTAAATATTTTATTAATATATCAGGAAAGAAATGGTTGACTATCGGTGATTATGGTTACATGTTTTGTAAATGGTTGATATTGTTGATTTTTTTCCTTGCATGAAGAATTCTTTTTTTCATCACACAGTGTGATGATCATTTTTTTTCATGGCCATGATGAGAAATTTTTCACCTTGAAAAAATTGATCGTATTCATTCGCGCATAACAATCACTTTTAATAATGTATATGTGCTAGTTGACATCTAACATGCATGAGGAAGATTAGACCTCATTGATGAATGAATCGATCTCATCAAAGAGCAATTGTGGAAGTTGCTTTCAACATGATTTATCTACCTTATTTCTAATAGCCAATGAGTCTCCCCTCTTGTCGTTGTACCCAAAAACAATTGCAAGTGGAGAATTTGTGTAGATTATAGATAACTTAACAAGTCGACTCATAAGGTTCACTTCCTATCTCCATTCATCGACCAAGTGTTGGATACCTTAGCGAGGGGGAAATATTTCTCTACCCTCAATAGATTTAGCAAATATAACCAAATTCAAATCGCTTCCGAGGATTGTGACAAAACCATGTTGATATGTCCCTCAGTGACATCTTCCTACTTTATTCCTACAACTTTCCAACAAGAAGTAATTGGAATATTTTCTTACTTCATCCATGAATATGTGGAAATTTACGTGGACAATTTTACAACTTATGGTGATGAATTTGATGTAGCTTTGGCTAATGTACATAAATTGTTAATGAGATGTAAGGAATGCCACATAGTCGTTAATATTGAAAAAAATTAATGATGTTAGTTGACGACATCATACTTCATTTAAAGGTATAAAATTATATCTAGCAAAAATTAAGGTAGTATTGAATTTTCATCACCATAAGGTAATATTTAACATCATATTTCATCAAATTGTTGGATTCGCAATAATACTAAGAGGGGAGGTGGGTTAGATCAATATAATACAATTTTCAATTAAAAAAATGTTGGAGGTAGAACATGGATCATAGGATATATGTGGAAACCTATCAAGGAAGAAATGAAAAACTTCTTTGGATTGATTTTTCTTTGAGGGAACCAACCTATTCTTACAATCTTTGTAGGAACCAAAATATAGGGTACACCAATGTTCTCAATCCATCTATGTATTAGCCTACAATAAATAACAATCCCCTCTACTAATTTATAGGTACTAACCTATAGGAGACACCAAACCTCTCTACTACTTTGTACGCACCAACCTATAGGAAACACCAATCCCCTCTAATCGATTATCTCCAATCCTTTCTTCTTTGGTCCACTTTCCTCTTCTTCATTTTTTTGTAGTCCCCTACTTCCTCTCTCCAATCTCTAATATTTTATCCTCCAATTCAATTTTCCCTTCTCAAGTTTTTGCAGCCACCTCATTCCCTCTCATTCATCCACAATTCATTAACCATTCCTTCACTAATGTAATTATTTTTCATTGTATCTTAAATAAAGATCCTACCAACTCTTCTCTCTGTCATTATCTACATCTTTCAAAAATGAATGATCTTTGATTTTAGTACCATTACGATGTTATTCCCACAATATCCTTTTAAATAGAGTACACAAACATAGTTTCTCTAATCACACATCCTTCCATGAAGGAACAATGTTACCTTAATATTGAAAGAACATCAAATATTCATTACTTGAAATGAGAAATACCTCTACAATCTATATTTTATTAATTAATTGTAGTAAGAAATTGATATCAACACCATATAAAAAAAATCACCACATTTTAATTAATTCAATTGAGACATACATTTGTAATTCATATCCAAATCCTTAATTTATGTAATAATCCCCTTTAATTCTTCATTTATCCAATAAATGTAAATGAATTTGACAATCACAACATCCAATGAAGTTAGTTGTAGAAACATATTGATGATGTCAGGATATATGTAGATAGGAAGTTTTCTGCTATGGGAATAAATATGAGAGAAAATAATGAATACATTGGACTAAAATTAGTAAATATGGTTGACACAAGATTATCTAATACATTTTATATGTCACTTTGCATATAAAAGGTAAAAATAATGGAACTAATTAGTGTATATCAACCACATTTAGTAATGCAGTTGTGCTAGTTGACACCCTTATCTTCAATAGGAAGGATTAGTAGACTATGGTTGACTATGGCTAAATATCTTCAAGCTATGGTTGAGGATGTCTATTATGGTCAACATATAGTTGACTATGGATGACCATGCTCGTACATAGCTAACTACAAGTGACTATGATAGATTATGATTGACTATGGTTGACTATCATTGATCGTGACTCACCATGTTTGATCATGGTTGATGATGGTTGACCATGGTTTGACCATGATAACCATGAATGAACATGTTTGATAAATTTGACCATGGTTGATAACATTTTTTTGTGATAGATTATAGTTGTCCATGTTGACAATGGATGGCCATGGTTGACCATGTTTGACCACGAACAACATGGTTCACCATGCTAAACCATTTTAACCATGATTCACCAAAGTTTCCCATCTTGAGCATAATAGAGCATGGGTTGACCATTATTGTTCAAGGTTTTCTATGGTTGAATGGACATGACCATGATTGATCATGGTTGAAAAATGTTGACCATGTTTGACCATTTTGATAATGTTTGGCCATGTATGAGTTTGTTTGACCATAGTTGATCTTGGCCAAACATGGTCGACTATGGTCAACATATGATTGACTATGGGTATCCATCGTTGTTCAAGGTTTTCAACAGTTGCCTATAGATGAATATGGTAAACAATCGATGACTATGCTGCCTAGGTTTATTAAGGTTGACCATGTTCGACCATATTGTCCATTGTTTACCATAGTTAGCCCCGTTGACCATGCAAACCATTATTAAATATTTTTTGACCATAAATTACCGTGGTTTTTTATCCATATTTATGAAGGAACGAATTGAAATACAATATAAATAGAAACACCGAGATACAATGAAACCAAACTTCAATTCATTAATAAAAAAGTACCAAAAACTGTTGACATGCAAAATGGAAATAAACTAGCATAGGCGATGGTAGCTTATCTTTGAGAAGAGATGCGACAAGTACATGCCTTCTAAACTGTGTTACAATGAGTCTTGAAGGCCTATTTATTATTAAAAAATAATGGAAAACCTTAAACATCCAAAAAACCTAACCCTATGAGATGAAGCACCAAAAGTAAGTGGGCCCCGTTAGGGCAAATTGATACATCAACTTGTCGGCGTCATAACTTTGGCATAAGATCTATTGTTGATGTGTACAATACCTCACTGGAAGATCTATTTGAGGAATACGACTTTCTTCTACAAGCTATGGGTATGCCCATTTTACAAAAAAAACTTCGTTTGGGGCCTCAAAGTGACTCTAAAAGTTCAAGGCTCGAAAAGTTGCCAAAACTATTAATTCGTGCTACAATTAAGGAAACTGAAAGAAACAATTGTGGGGATCCAATTGGAATAGGCTAATGTCCACCAATATCCACCTGGATCACCCCCCCCCCACCTTAGGAAGTAATGGTCCCCATTGCATTGAGTTCCTCCATGAGATGGGGAAACTTATGTTGAACTTGCTCCCTCGTAACCCACATGCCTTGGTTGAGGAGTTGGATATCTTTGAAAACCCGTTACAGTTGGATATTTTGCTGGCGAGTGTTGTTGATCTTCGTCTCCATGATCCAATTAGTTGTGGCATGTTCCATGTAGTCTCGGTTTAGCTCTGTTGGTGTGAGTTGTTCTCTAATTTCTGATGTGTTTAGTAATGGTGGAAAGTTTTCCCAAAGGAAGTCCACATAGAACACTGGGTGTAAGCCAAGGAGTGGGGGAATGCTAAGCTCAAAAGGATTGTCTCCCATACCCTTGGTGATAGTGTAAGGCCCATATCAGAGTGGTTTTATCTTCTGATGGGCTCCAGTAAGGTGTTCTTTCTGCAAATGCAGCAAAATTTGTCACCTATTTGAAAGTTATGCGACACCCGATGTTAATGATGTAATTGCTTGTAATTGGAATTGGATTTATCCAAGATGTCATGCACTTGCTAGAAAATATGTTGGATGTGTTTAATAATTCGGGTTGATTTATCATCCTCGAACTATAGATGTGTGGATTTTGTGTAAATTTAGAACTTTCTTGCAATCCACTAGCATCTAGTAAGTGGTCGCAAACTCTGAATCATTCTTTTACATTTGTGGCCATCCAAGGGCCTTGTGGCCATAAGAGTTGAGAACAGTAGTTAGTGCGATAACTGGGGGTTGACTGAGGAAATATACAACATGATTGGTGCTACCTTTCTTGTACTTAATGTTTAAGGGTAATTGTTGAATATATGTAGACGACTTCTCATGGCGATCATTTGTAACTTCCCTTGTGTATATATAAACTAAAGAGGTCAATGATATGTGTGGATGACTGTCTCATTCCCCAAAATGTAATGTTTCCATTTTTGGAAAGACTACATGATAGAGTACATCTCTTTATCATAGGTGTGGTACTTCTGAATTGTATTGGAAAGTATATCACTGTGATATGTCATGGGATGCCCTTACTAGTTGATAACTACACCAATAACATATTCAGAGGCATCCATCTCGATTTCGAATGGCTGTTGCAGGTTTGGCAATGTCAGTATAGGTGTAGAGCAGGGGTGGTGCTTCAGTTCAATGAATGCCTTATGTTGGGACTTGAACCAAGAAAAAATTGCTTTCACTCTACCCTTTGTAACTTGACTCAAAGGCTAAGTGATATGGGAGAATTCCAACACAAACCTTTGATAAAAATTGGTAAGGACCAAAAAGTTGCAATACTCTATTAGAGTGGTTAGGGTTAGTCAACCTAGAATGAATTGGATCTTAGCTAGATACACATTCACGCCTTTCTCATCCACGACATAACCCAGATATTGGACCTGACCCATGCCAAAGGTGCATTTCTCTAGGTTGGCGAATAGTTTGTGCTGTCGTACGCTTTGAAGGACCCTTTGAATGTGTTGCAAGTGATCCTTCAAACTCTTGCCAAAAATAAGGATGGTGTCTAGATATACACCCACAAATCAGTTGATGAAGGGCCACAAGATGTCATCCATCAACATCATAAAAGTTGCAGGTGCATTTGTCAACCTGAAAGGCATGACAAACCATTAAAAAAGGCCCTCCTTTGATTTGAAAGTGGTATTCCATGCATCTATGGGCTCTATTGGAACCTAGTGATAATCAAACTTAAAATTGATCTTACTAAAATACTTTCCCCCCTTGAGCTGGTCAAGAAGGTCATCAATCCATGGGATTGGATACTTATTCCTGACAGTGATTTTGTTCACTGCCTGATAGAGCCTCTAGGTCACAGCCTCCTTTTGTACAAATATAATCAGGCTCCCACAAGGTGATGAACTTGGTCGGGTGTGAATTTTTTGTAGCAGCTCTTGGATCTGCCACTTGATCTCTTCATTTTTAGAATGGAGTGGCGGTATATCGATCCATTGGGTAGAGGTGATATAGGGATTAGATCAATCGAATGATTAACCTAAAAGTGTGAGGGAACCCCTATGGGTGAGGAGAAGATGTCCCTGTATTCTTCCATGACCTTATCCACCTACTTCTGCTGCATGGAGGAAACTTTCTTAGGGTCCATGGATGTGGCCATGATCTTCCCCTTACTTTAAGAATGAATAGAAAAGAAATAAAAAATTCTCGGTTTGGGAGATGATCTTACTGCATTTCTTAGTAGATATCAAAGAGATGGTGGAAGGCGGGACTACCTCTGATATCTTGCATAACTTAATTCCCAAAGTAATAATAGCAGTGCAAGGCCTAAACTCATACACAACATGATGCTTCTACAAGTATGGCTAACTTAATAATACAACACAAACATCAAGAGGAGCAACATCACACAATACCTCATCCTTGTAGTGCTTGTTGTAGGGAATATGACACTGCTGGCTGACATGGAGATATCGTCCTTGTTGAAGTCACCAAGTGGTGTAAGGTTGTGGGTGTGGTGTGGTTAGTAACCCCAACTGATTCATGTCCTCTACTGAAATGAGGTTCTTTTGGCTTTCGTTGTTGAAAATGAACTGCAATGATGAATCCTTCACCAACATCTGTGAGTGGAAGAGACACTCCCCCTCGTTTGGATTTTTGGGCTCAATATTTTGGACCTTAGTGGTGGCAACAGTGGCTCTAGATACTGTGCCAATAATCTACTTCCCCTTGTTACTCCCCATGTATGTTTTTGGATAAGAATCAAAAGATGCATTAGACTTTGAAGATTCCAGCTTGACCACCAATGACTTCTTGGCACAACACTCATTTGCGTTGTGAGAGGGGCTCTTGTGGAACTCATATCACTTTTATGTTTCCTTCTTCATCTTCATGGTACCATTCTTTTCTTTTGGCTTCGATGGGTTTTCCTAGGCCGCTCCATCTTTGTTTTTTCTTTTTTCCTACAGTTTGGGGCTGCTCTTGCCCTAGTTCTAGTTCGTGAATCCAAAGCTGTGCTTTTGTTTATTTTTTTTTTTCATTCTTGGCGGCGTTGCATCAAGTAAGGAGATGTACAGGAACTCCATTTCTCCTTGAATATATTTGTGAAGAAAACCATGGTACTTGAGTACTAGACATTGCTCACATTCTTTGATACCCAACTTTGTGCGTAGAGTATGAAAAACATTTTTGAGCTCATGCACATTTTGGTCACTTTGCTGTCGGAGTGTGGTCCACATATGTACTTGTCCTCATAGCTCCCTACATGGTAATATTCTTCTTTAAGATCATCTCAAAAAGAGTTCCAAGAGGGGGCGACTGTAAACAAAGAGGGTTCCTCAATCCTTCTCTCACAATAATTTTTTCACCAATACTTTACACGGGGGGGGGAACCTTAAGCATTATAAAAGTAATTTTCTCCCCATCGAAGAAGCTATGAACCAAAAAATAATGTTCTGACAGATTCAACCATTTATCTACAACATCTACATCTATGTGCCATTCGAATATAGGGATATCAAAGTTTACTTGTACCTTGAAGGAGGTGGTGCCTCCAAAGTGACTGTTGGATGAATATGTGCTACCAATGGGCATCCACTGAAGGATCAGGGAAAAGTTGTTTGTCATATCATTGCTTTTATGCTCGAGAGCTTATTTGAGCAAAAGTATGACAAGATTTCATGCTTCATCATCCTTCTTTTCTTCTGCCATGGGAGGTCATCAATGTCGGGGAGGACTGTCTTGCAAAGGCTCAACTAGTT
>APFE030553228.1:48051-80780 GCA_000404065.3 Pinus taeda
CGATTGTATTTGGATCTTCTTGAAAGACAACTTTGAGCCCAGGGATTGAAGGAAAATCCTTGGTCTCATGATTCTCTGAACGGATTACACATGTTTCTACAACTTTTGCATCCAAGGGACATTCCCTTAGAGCATGTTTCTTTCTAAATTTTGGGCAAAAGATGGCCAAAGCTTCAGCTTCTGCTTTCTGCTTATTGTGAATCTTAAGAGTGTCCAATTGCTCACTAAGACTCCCTAAGATATCAGTTTTGAATTCATCAAGCATGTTGCCAATCTCAGCCCTACTCACTGATCCAGTTGCAGATTTGTTTTCTCTGATGAGAGAAGGATCTCTAGGCCCTTTTTGAGTTTTAGATTTCCCCCTTGAGAGATGGACACATAGGTCTGCTATATCATTAAGTGGAAGTTGAGATATGTCTCCTTTTCCCATCATGTTCAAAATATCTATCCATTCATCTCTAATGGCTTTTAATAGAAGGGCTTTCAAGGTCTCATCATCTAAGTTACTCATTTTTGCTCTTTTCAGGTTGTATTGAGATCTTTCAAGTAAATCCTCCAAGTTTTCATCTTCTCTTTGCACCATTTTGAATACCTCATCCTTATGATTGGTGGGCATACAATAGTCCAGGTACCTATCCAAAAATGTTTGTTTCATATCATTCCAAGTCCTAATGGATTGAGTGAGTAATCCCATGAACCATTTCAAGGCTACTCCTTTCAATGTTGAAGGAAACATTTTGAGTTTTTGAGAGTCTTCCAGATAATCATAAGTTCGACACACGACCTCAAACTCAAATAGAAATGTTTCAGGGTCCTCATTTCTTAACCCATGGAAGTTGGGGAGGACAGATGGCGAGATGTTTTTCATTTTAGCTCGGGAGTCATCATCGACTATAGGAAATCCGAATGAGTTATCTCCATCCCTATTCCCTCCAATGTTACCTCTACCTCCTCCATTATTTCCTCCTCCTCCTCTACCTCTACCTATACCAAATCCGGTTGCTTCTTCTTCTGTCATGGTAGTTTCCTCAGAGACCTCAGAGTCCTCTAGTTCTTCTACCAAGGGTGAATTAGGGGGAATTTCTCCCTCTTCTTCCTCAGGTGATTCTACTTCTTCAATTACAATCTCTCTCCCTGTAGAAGGAAGGAAAGGATCTCTTCCTAATTCAGATTCAATAGATGGTGTGGGAGAGTCAACTACTGCCTCTTGAATTCCAAGAATCCTAGGGCTATGAGTGTGAGTTGGAGATGATGGAGGTGTCTCTTGTCTATTCCTTGAAGTAGATGGAGTTGTAAAAATCGAACTCTTGGCTCTAGCTAAAAACCTTCCCCTAGAATTTCTTGCTCGATGCATGTAATTTTTTTATTTCTTCAAGTCAGGTTAATAATTGTCTTTCTGATCTTCCAGGTCACTCTAGGTGCAAGAAGAGATCATACTCAAGAAACTATTAAACCAATAACTTTCGCTTTTCTGATCCTCCAGATCACACTAAGCGCAAGAGGAGAGCATACTTTGAGAGGTTATCAATTTTCCTTCCTTGAAATTTTTCTTGTTTTTATATTATTTTTTTTAGAAATTGGCTACCTAATTTCACTTCCCCGGCAACAACGCCAAAATTTTTGGTCAATTTAGTTTGATCTAAATTTCCATTTAAAATGTCAACCCGGGGTTCGTAAACTGACAAAGTGAAGTGTACTATATGTACTAGATAACCATTTCCTTAGGATTTTGTCGTTTTAAGCTTTTTAGTTTGTTTTTGGATTTATTTTTCCTTAATGTGTGTTGGTGAGAATGAAAGTGAAATACGGAGTGTAGACGGTGATGGTTTCTAAACTTGAAAGTGCTCAAAAGAAAGCTTTACAATAACTAAAATGAAATCAATTCTTAAGAGAAAATAATGCATCAAATAGTGAACTAGTGACAATGGCCCAGTATCCTTGCTGCTGAAATGAAAAGAAAGAAAAAACTTGAAAAACAACTCAAACTTAAAGCAAAGCAGCTAATTCACACTACTTTAAATTTTCAGATCCTTTACCCTTCGGCTGAATCTACCTGGTGGGAAGTAATCATAAACAAGTTAAGCAATATGATATTTAATTGTTCAAGAAAGTAAATTGCATAAAAGAAACTAATCACACTACTTGAATTCTTCAAATCCTTTACCCTTCATCTCAATCTACCTTGGGGAAGTAATCATGAACATGTCAAGCAATATGATATCTAAATGTAAATTGCATTTAAGAACTAATCACACTACTTGAACTCTTCTAGTCCTTTACCATTCAGCTCAATCTGCTTTATTGAAAGCAACCATGAGTAAGCAATATGACAACTCAATCACACTACAGTTAGTAATATTCTGATTTTCTTGCTGATATAGTCATTTGACCACAGAAAGAAATCATAAATTGATGAGTACTATGATATCTAAAATAGCAGAAAAACAAATAAGCAAATCACAACTTGAAAAGGACAATGCTGAATTTAAACTTCAGAAAATGAAAGTTAGCAGGAAGGACAAGATGATCTCATATGCAAAAAGTTATCAAAAAGATGAAAAATTGCCAGGGCTGCCTAAGAAAACCTGCAGAAAAGCACTGATCAATTTACAACTCTAAGAAAAAAAAGGTGAAAATATGAACAACAGAAACATAAAACAACATATTATGTACAAGCTAATGATAAAAACAACAACATAATGAAACTAAATAAACACTTTACAAGGCTTCAACGTGCAGGGGCCCTCTGCCACTTCAGCCAATCAAATAATCACACGGCTATCTTCAGAAAAGTCTTCTCATGTATTAAAACAGCAGCATATAAAACAGTGGGCTGATAAGATAACCAGCAGTGCGGAAATTACATAAAAAGTTCAAGGTTTATACATATCAAAAATCTCTTTCATAGCGTTCAATGACACGTTATTTATAATGCAAAAATACTACAACTAACTAACAACTTCTACGCTATTAACTGCGTTTCCATAGACACGTAGATCTCTTTAGCCGAGATCTAGTGTAACTATCATCGTGTTTCTTAAATCTTCGGAGTGGTTGGCTGTTAGATTCATGTTTCAGGGATGATCTCCAGGTGTGCTGGTGCCTTCGTGAGCCGAGTACTACGCCACGTATCATTCACGTGCCCAAAATAGTGACGTGCCACCGCTGAACTCTTTGGCTAGCCTTGTCTTTGACTTCGGTTGATCACAGCCTCTTATGGATGATTTGGACGATTTGAAGGGACACGTTCCATGTCGCCGCCACCTGGAGCTTGCCCATGTAGCTCGTTTCTTCAGAGGACACCTGGAGCATAGCTTTCAACAAAATAGCTACGGAATCCTGTGTTGGCTGCGGAAACTTGTGCTGGCTGCAGAAACCTGTGCTGGCTGTGGAAACTGACAAGTTTCCGCAGCTACATGAACAAAAAAACTAAACCAAACAACAGTCATAAGTATAGTCAGAAAACCACATAAACAGACCTTTTTAGACTATAATGCAATGATTTAACAACTGGATGAATGAAGTGAGTGGAGAATGAGGGCTAAGAGGGTGTATAGGAAGGTGCAGGTTTGAGGCTCAACAACTGCCAAAAAGCCTTACATAAGTGAATTTCTCCTCTCTGAGCCAGCTACCCACTGCTATTAGGTCAATTGCTGCTTCCTGAGATATCCTAGGGTTGGGATTATTGAAGATGGAATAGCATATAGGAAGGAAAAAACCATTGCAAATTTTGTACAAGTGATTCTTATAGTAAACCTTCCACAACTATTTGTGATAGATATGAATAGGATTAGGATCTTGAGAAGTCCACCTCCATCTGAGTACGGGGTATTCAAAATTAAAACAAATGATGTCAGGAATATATGAACTGTAGTAAAAAGGAGGAATGGTATGGGGAGTTGCATACGTTTTCCTTTTGAATTATAGTATCCCAATGGCTATTCTATCACATAGAATATTTTCCCAATCCATAACATAACCATGAATCACATCTTCCATTAACGGGGCCATATCTGTAGTAAATCTTGCAGAATCATGTTGTCCCCATAGTCTACACATCATACCGCCAGCATAGCAATAAGGAGAGGCTAATGAATCAATAGAATACTTACCCGATGACTTGTGTTTATGTTTATTCGAGAAATGCCCCCAGTCTCTAATCGGGTTTGATTCCAAGTCATTTTATTTTGCAAATGCTTCCAGGAATGCCTTGTTATAACGCTTCTCGGGCGAAGGTAGATGATACATTTGCCTTAGATCTTCAGGTTTAAATGACGCAAATATTCTTCCATCAACCATGGAAAATATTCAGTCTGAAGTTGGGATTTTCTCGACGATCCATCTAACCACATTAGTGTATGGCAAAATTTTGGCCCACACTACTATTTTGTGAAGGTATGAATAGGCCAGTTCTTTGAGAGTTCCCTCTAATTTGCTGGTGGAATCGGCTATGGCTTCCTCTTCCAGTTCTTCAGGATCTTCTGCTTCTATCAAATTGTAGATACTTTCCCAGCTTGCATTTCCTAGACCGAGGCATGTTGTATCTGATATTAGTCCCTTCTTTCTCAACTCTGGTTCTTTAACTATAGGAGTTGCCTTGGGCTTCTCAGATTTCTTCCCCATCTTTTCTAGATTCATAAGTTCAAAGAAACTCAACACAGATAATTACAACCCATAACATAGGGATATTACCACTGAAAGCCAATACGAAAATGAACAGAATTAAGACGATTGAGATATGATATGTTAGATGCAATTAAGAACCACCACGAGTGAAATCCTTGAAGGATTCACTCCTAACTGTGAAATTAATAACCATTCAAGCAACCAATCATAATGAATAAATACCATAAATACCTGTCACATCGGTCATATATGAATGATTATCTCAAGTGTGTCTTTGGATTTCTCCGATCGGCGATCAGCAATAAATCGCAAATCGCAATCAAGAGTTTCAAAAGGGTGAGGCTTCATCACTTGGGACAAATATCTCCAATTGCGATAAAGTGATATTATAATAAGGCGGGATATATTTTCATTGAATTAGTTTGATTCATTAATTTTAAAATACTTATGCATGCAAACCATTTTTACGAATTATTTATTCTTGAGATGCACGCCTTATTTATTAATCGCAATCGAGGGTTCGGCTTGCTTTAGTTCTTTGTCATATGATACCTCTGATTGCCAATCGCAATTACCTTTATTAGATCGGAGGATTTGATGAGGACCTTTTTATGTGTATCCCTTTGTCATTGCGATATGCAATCTCTGATCGCTTTATCGCAATGTAGAATTATTTATGATGTTTTCAGAGGAACATTTTATACTTTATTCAAAAGGCTTTACAAAATGAGTTACTTACATTGGGCCTTTTGATAAAGGTTTTTTTCTAAGAATGAGGTCAATACTAGTTTTATTTATCAAATCACAAATCTCACTAAGTTAATTTTAAAAGGGACCCATTTCTTATTAAAAAATTTGTGTAAAGGTTTTTAGAAATGGGGGGTTGTTGTACAACACAACAGGACCACATATTGCTAAACATGATGACCAAGGTAGCATGTTGCAAATGGTGAAGTACGCGAGGCCGACCGTAACAATAAAAGGTGGGGATTCTCCAGGAATCATGACGGAGGATAGGATGGAACTCTACATGGGTGGTGTGGCCACCTCACTAGTTGAGGGAAGGATAGTTTTAGCACTCGACGCAGTTGGAAGGGAGTGCGGGACTATAAACTATTTTGGCTGGGAGCTACGCTATATTGGAGATGCACGCAGAAGCGAAGAGTCACAGGGTCTGTGACCACGCATGAGGAGCTGCATTGCCACGTGGGTTGGCCAGAAAGTGACCATTGAAGTCACTATTCACGATGAGATGCTCGACTTGAGGCCAAATGGAGTGAGTGGTAGGCATTTAAGACATGATTTATGGGCAAGATTTGGGAAAATCTGCTGCCAAGAAAGCATTAATGAACCAAACTTGGGGGGAACAGTTGAATTTGAATTCAAAAAGAACTATAAAATACAAAGGGCTACCCAAAACATAACACTTGGTCATTTACGAATTGAGCGATTAAGCACAGCCCTTAGTGTTGTGATCTGAGCGTTGATTGAGCCCCTGAATGTGCGAGTGATATATTGTAGTACAGATTCAATGGAAACAACTAAGGATGGTATGGAGATAGCAGACGTGACCTTCGAGGAGGCGATGCAGGCCCTAACTATGGGGGATGTTCTAGAAGGTGCTGGGATTGTGGCAAAAATCTTGAAATCACTACACATGCCAAGACCCAAGAAGGACAAACAAGCAATGGCTCCCATACGCATGTCCCCATGGAACTCGCTGCACAGCAAACTATCGATGGAGGAAAAGGAGAAAGCTGTCACTATAAAAATAGACGAAGAAGAAGAATATTTTCAGGAGCTTATCATCGCAAAAGAAGAAGATGAAGCCATGGAGGTGGATACTCAACCTATGCACTCTAAGACAAAACCGATCGACTATGTCCCCCATGAAAAGGGAAGGCCAAAGTGCGCAAACACCTCGACGAGACCAAGAGCTCGCTCCAGACCTCACTCCTCTCAGATGGCATTATGTCTGAAGGCACATAGCTGGGTTGCGTGCCAAGCATGAAATTCGAATATTGGGACCTCACTGACCACGAGAAGTTCCATCACCTTGAGACTGGAAACTTCATGAAGTAGAACATCGAGGGGATGGTGACAACATTAGAGTCATGGAAGTGGTTGTGTAGAGTGGAAAAGGTTGGGCTGCTAAACCTACTCTGCTTGCTGCATTTCTAGTGCGCCCCAATAACCATTTTCATTATTAGGCAGTTGCTCTACCTAGTGCATGATGGGTGTTTATGACTGGAGGAGCCCATCCCCATCACAGAAGACTTGTTTCATCATGTTTCATAGCTTCCATACAAAGGAGAGGACCCCACGGCCATATCGAAAGGGAAGGGCAGTGATTTTGCCATCATGAAGGCCATGAAGAAGAAGTACAAGCTGGAAAAGAAGAAGATGGGCTTCACCATCTCCAACATCAAGGACAAAGCAGTACACGTGGCAACCCAAATCCTCGCAGGAAAATTTATGTGCAAGAGTCGCGCAGATGAGGTACCTGCACCACTGGTCGCACTAGTCGGGCAGTGCGCATAGGCAGTCCAGTTTAACTAGTTTGAATTCCTTTGCCTGGAATGTTTAGAGAATTGTCGCAAAGCCCAGGAACAGGGAAAAATGTTCCACTATGCATGGTTATTTTTGTCCATATTGCTCGTAGCTAGGGAATTGCTAGAGGATAGTCAATTCCCCATAATTAACAGAGATTTACCAGAGGCCATGAAGTATTCTTCGCTCTAGGCCATGAAGGATGTTAAAAGGATACGCGATAGCAAGATCTTCTAGGTACTCATGGAGATGAATAGCCAAATGTGGATCAACCGTAAGCCATGGTTGTCACCCATGATTTACAATAGTCTACAGAGTTTCACAGAATTTAAGCCAAACATGCATAACATATATATCAGGGCGCGTAAGGACCCAATGAAGTAGTGGACAAAACTACCCTTTGTAGCCACTGACGACACCATTTTCAATGTCTTGGAGGCATGGCCACTAGAATGGCGCACCCAAAACATTTCATAAATCGAGAAGTCGGGAGCGCAAAAGAACAAAGACAAGGCCAAGTTGCGCATCACATAGTTGGCTGAAAAATGAAGGAAGGAAACAATAGCTCTAGAAGTACGAGCAGCATGGGATGCAACACAAAAATCAGCCGAGCAAGAAAAGGCCACAGCAGAGGCAGTAGCTGCAAAGGCAGGCAAGGGTCAAACAATTCCTTCGCAGGGGAAAGAAGCAAAGGAAGTAGAAATAGAAGAAGGAGGCGTGGACCCACGAAACACGTCCACACAGCTAAAGCGCCAACACCCAGTAGAGCGGGGAGGGTTGTGGAAGATGGTCAAGGCCTCGAAATTGTCCATTGACCTGATCACCCTAACCGATGGTGATCTGCATGACATTAGCGAGATAGTGTGCGATGTCACCAATGAGGCTCTCCAAGATTTCATACAAGAGAACCAGATTGTGTTGGGCGCCCTCAGAGTGCAGTTGCAGGAATTACAGATGCACTCTGCTCAGGTTGGTACCCTTTCAGCCAACCTTGCAGTCAGATCCACGGCAGCAGAACAGATGTTACATGCATGGATAACGAACACAATATTTTTGTTAGAAGGGGCACTAGTGACATCAAACAAGGCCAACAGGCTTTCGGTTAGCATGCTCAAAGGTCTCGGTGTTAATCTAGCTACCCTTGCGTGCAAGACATTATATGTCGTACAGGATGGGATAACTGCAGTGCTACAAGCTAGGGAGAGTTGCGCACTCTAAGTCCTCAGTGAGCAAAAGATAAATATGGAACAACTAAGCTTGCAACGCAACAAATTGGTGTCACAAAATCAACAGCTGGTGCAGGTGATAAATGATGCTTGTCGAAGCATCTGGGAGCTAGCCTTCCCAACAGATAGACCAATGGAGGCGCAGATCCACCGGTTAGCAGCAGGGATTTGCAAGGCCAGGGAGGAAATGGTAAAGGTTCAGTTGGAGGTGAACCTTCAGATTGTTGAACTGCGGCTAAAGGTGTAGCGATTCACTCCCCCAAAAATCAGAGAACAATACGCTAGTGCTATCACAGGGGGATTGGAGGAAATTGGAGCTGCAGTGCGAGACTACACCGGCATGTTGGAAGAATCACTTGAGGTCCTCACAACTCTGCAGGAGGACCCCAACATCCAACGCTTAGATACAGAGGGACAAGAACTCAAACAATAGTATGACAGTGTCTGAGGAACTATGCAAACAACTGTCCTCACCCAGAGGCTTGCACAGATACAGCATGCCAAAGCACTAAAGTAACAGGTGGAGGCGACATGACATAAGGAAATAGTCCTAAAAGTGTGCGTCTAGCCTTGGATCGACGATGCCTTCACCATCACAGCAGACATCGAAAGCAAGCTCGCATACATATAGGGGATGCACGCATTGATGTAGAGAAGCACTCTTGACACAAATGTCTC
Organism: Pinus taeda; assembly: GCA_000404065.3. NCBI lineage: Eukaryota > Viridiplantae > Streptophyta > Pinopsida > Pinales > Pinaceae > Pinus > Pinus taeda. The sequence goes on from APFE030553228.1 coordinate 57,132, forward strand.
GGAACAGCTTATGCAGCAGATCCGGGAAGTAGCAGCTCGGTGCATTGCTGACCTTCATGCAGTTCGAGAGCAATTGGAGGGACTCTGCACAAAGATCGTCGCGCTGACAAAGTGACTCGAGGGTAGGTCATGATGTTTGTGTTGGGGGCTTGTTGGGCATGCAATCCCCCCAAGGCATGTTTTGGGGCTCAAAGCGCAAGTTTTGACCGAATCTTGTTGTAAAGCTCCACAAATTGTGGGTGCGAGGCGCAAAAGTATGATAGAGTCACAGGGTTGTCTACCCTAGTTTTGTAATGTAACGTTGGCAAGATAGATCTACCCATGGTCTGCAGACCATGGGATTGTATAAATAGAGAGAGGATCTAAGTAGGGATATATAATAGTAGAGAGGAACGAGTCTAAGTGATTGATTCATAAGTTGAAGGGTGTATTTTGGTGGTAGAGTAGGAGAAGGCTTTGTAGCTGAGTGCACAGAGGCCTAGCAGTCTGTAGTTGAGTCCGTAGACCCCTATAGCTGAGTGCGCAAGGCAATTCAAGTCTGTAACCAAGGAAGGCATTAATAAAGAAAAGTTTTGTCATAATTTTTTCTATCTGTTCTTGGGTTAATGCATGTTTGTTATGATTGGCAAATATACTCTTTATTTACTGTGTGCACTTGTATGAGTGGTTTATGTTGTTAAGTATAACTTAAAGCACACAAGTAGGCTAAGATAATTATCGAACATTGGAATACTAGTAAGGTCTTGGGTAATAATGCAGAGCGCAATGTTCAGCCCCTGGGTAGGGTTGTGCAAAGACAGTATATCAGGTTGCAAGGTATGGGGATGTGTATGAAGCAACTTGCGCGCAGGGTCAAACCGCGAACCAGTTGAACTCATCAGACAGCTCCAGGGAGTGGAAAACTGGTTCTAGCACCCTCCCATACTACTTCAAGTGAGACCTCAGTCCACGCTCCATGGACTATTGCCAAAAGGGCCAGTAGTACTGAGATTTATTTAGCTAACTTAAATCTCAACCTAGGTCAGGCCCCAATAAGCCAACAAAATCTAGTGTAAAACCCACTCAACTTGATCTTTACATGACATAGTCATAATGAACTAATACAATACAAGCATGCTAAATCATAAACAAGAGATGATAAAAGAGAATAACAAAACATTATTTCCTGCCACATACTTGGCATGAATAAAATTTCCACATAATTCATCCAAAAAAATGAGAAGAACTTATCAAAAAACAACATATCATTAGTGTTTTCTACCCTCTTTAACACATGTAGCCTAGGGAAGTAGAGGAGGCCAAATGTAGCAGGATTCCAATTGTGTGGGATATAAAAACAGAAATGTCGAAAAACACGTCTACAAATTCGTGAAATCTCACTCTAAATAATAGAACATGTTGAGGATAGTAATGATGAAAATTGATCATGTATTAAGATCAAGCCCCTTATTGGTCATGAATTAGCAAGGCCGCTGGTAATTTTTACTCATAAAAAAATTATCATAATTACTATAATGACTGTGTGGATCTTGTTGTGAATTTTTTTACATTTATATTATGTTGTCCTTGTAGGAGAGAGTGATGAAAGTTCTCCAGGTTTGGTTAGACTAGTTTCTCCTTTCATATGCTTATGTGAATGGATTGAGAGCTACCTTTCTTCAGTTTAGAAATTCGAGTGTCCCTCCCTTTCATTCAATGTGTGGAGATGCCCCACCATTGAAGGACCTTGATAGTTTTGAATCCAATTTTATAGACATAATAGATGGATCTGGTCCAAATTAAGATGTTACTGTGGTGATTGGAGAGGGAGTAAGAGCTTTAGAATTGTTTAGTATTCCTCTTGTGGAGCTTGAAAGATAGTGTAGGAAAAATGGTTTATCTATTTGTGGTGGTAGGGAGGTAATGTTTTTATGGTTTCTTATATTAGAAGAAGAAGAGAAGCATAAGAACCAAAATCAAGATGAGGCTTTTAAGTATGGGTATAACTTTGCAATCAGAGGGAAGTATGCAAGAGAAAGTGATGGTTACATACAATTGGGAGGGGGAAGGTGGAGCATGGGTGAAGAAATAAAATCCATATTTTATGATGATAAGGAGTATATATCATTATCGTCATCTAGGAAAAATGTTCAGGAAGAATCATGTTTACAGTCATAGGTTGAGGAATGTTAATTAGTGGATGCCTCTTACAGTGGAACTTTACCAAAGAAGGTTGGTGTCGTGATTGTAGTGTCACGTGATGTGCCCCCAAAAGTTCAAAATATTCTAGGTAATGTCAAGGAAAATTTCTTTCTCTACTTATTAACTCATATTTCTCCCCATCCACTTTTTGATAGACCAATTATCAAGATCATAGAATGATATTTTCTTTAATTAAGGAGTCCAAGGGCTAACAATTTAAGGATATGATCAACTTTTTAAAAATATTGACATTCATGTCTGACTTGCAAGGACTTGGAGGTCAAACTTGCTGTTGAGCCAATGTTATTCACATGTCAAAATTTTGAATATGACTTGGGGTTGATTTTGAATGAGAGGATTTTGCTTGATATTGTTTAGTCAAGGAAAAGAATCAAATTTAGAGTCAATTTGAATTATGATTCATAAAGCTTAGTAACATAGTTGGTGAGCGTAGTAGGGGTCATCCTTGTCATGATGTGTTACATTTGAATGGCATGAATGCATGAATTTCAAAAGGCTAAGATATGATATAAATCTTGCCAAATTTTGACCAAATAAATAACCCAAACCTAACACTTCGGATATGATATAAATCTTGGGGAATTTTAACCAAATACATAACCCAAACCTTAAACCTAGTAGTGTCAAATCCATTGTTTGAAGTTTGGCTACTGAAGACAAATTTCTTAAATACTTTTAAAAATTAACATACAAATAATTTATAAAAGCATGGAATTTCATTGTCAATCAAATGTCAAACTGGATAACAATTAAAGCGATAACCCGTAATGACAATCCAAAATCGACAGGGATATTGGAAAAATGTTCAAAACTCAATAGGAACATCCTAATCCTATAGGCTCCTCATCTAAAGCAACCAAAGATGTTACCTTTCCTAGAAAACATGGAATGTTAATGATATAAATGAAAAAAGGATAAATAATTAAAACTGACTATTAGAACTAGTGCAAACAATGAATGATAAACAAAATGAAAATGGGGAAAAATATCGCATACCCACTCCATGATGTTAGATTCAGTGTTTTCATACTGCTACCAGTGATCAAATATGCTCTTATAAAGTGATATTAGGGTGTCAAACTCAAATTGTTTCATTTTAGTGAGTCTTCAAGTAAAAATTTGGTCATTGGGTATTAAGTCTAGGATTTGTTTTCACTCCTTCCAAAGTCTTCCAAGTATTGGTTCATGTCACCATTAGGCTGAGTGTACCATAATTCAAAGATTTTTCATCATTATTTGAGGTTCCAATGGGTCATTTTACGCCTTTTTTGTTCTTTAGTTGTGCTTAGGTAACGCTCATTTCCCTCTCATAGGGTTTTGAAGGCAATTTTCCCTAGATGGTCAAATCATCAAAAACACTTGTATCCTGATGCTCATACACCTTCCCCTATCCTTAATATACCTTCTTAAACACTTCCCGTCACTGATATCCCTCAAAATCATCATTTTCCCACAAACCCTAGCCTATTGCTACAATTTGACACTTTTCTAGGTTAGGCCTATGTTTTTCCCTTTTGGACCCCTTCCCCTCACTCAATCCTTAAAATTCCACTTTCCCCTACTTCCTAACATCCCTGCCTACTTCCCAAATTTTTCTCAAGAATTTAGAAGCCCCTCATCCCCTTCATTTCCCTTCATTTCTACAAATCCCCTCTTCCACGCATTGGGATAGGTTGTATTCAAATGATGATTTTGAGCAAGAAAACATGCATTTCACAAAAGTGAGAGATGTTTTTGTCCATCATAGACCCAAGAAAAACACCTCCCTCAGTTTTTACATAGATCTTATGGATTGGGAGAAATGTCCAAAGAATCATTTGCCATAGTGTGTCTGAGCAAGAAAGGATGAATTTGACAAAAGTGAGAGAGGTTTTTATCCATCGTAGACCCAAGAAGAAACACCTCCTTCAGTTTTTACACAGGTGTTATCGATTGGGAGAAATGTCCAAACAATCATTTGCCACAGGAGAGTTGTTGCACTTCTGGAGTGACCTTGGGAAAATCAAGTTATCTCCTAGATGGAATGTCCAAAAGACTTTATTGACGAGTCAAATGATAACTAGATATAGAGAGATTTAAAATGAGCTACCATGAGCTCAATTTGGAGTTTAAAAACATGTCCAGAAGTTGACTCCAATAGCACTCTGCATTTTGGCAGCCTCATTCTACACATTTTGACCAGTCTTGGGAGATTGAGATTTTGACAGAGCAAATAAGCTCCAAATTGAAAAATTCAAGATGTTCGAGAAAGTAGACTTGATAAAGATTTCCAATGGGCTATCCCATGCCTAATTTGGACACTGGAAACCTAGTCAATAGTCACCTTGAAGTGGAATTGCACGTTCAGGTTGGAGTGTTGTGGGTAGAGATTGAGCGTCGCGCGTAGGCCAGTTTTCTCAATGTAAAAAACCACTGCACCGTGCGTTTAGGAGGGCATTGCGTGCCTATAGTAGGAAATGTCCATTGGGCCAGCAAGGGCCAAAAAGCCTGCTGCTACCTAGAAACATCAAAAATTTCCCTCTCATCCCTCAAACAAGTAAGTGCCCTGACTATACCTCATCATTGATTTGCAATTGGAGTGTTTGAAGGTAATTTACCATGACAAATTTGAAACCCTAGATTCTCCCTCAATTACACCCTAAAAACCCTAATCTCCTTTATTTCGCCCACCATCTAATACTAAAGCCTTGAATCTCTCCCCTATATCATTCCATAACATTCTATACCCGCTCATCCTTCATCCCACAAGTTATATTTCAAAAATGGATCGAAGCCCCTCTCTCCCATTTTCATGATTCATACCCTCCCCTTCATTTTCTAGCCCACAAAAATACCTCACAGGGTCATCTCCCATTCCCTCACTCCTAAATCACTCTTACTCACTCCCTTCATCCCTTTTCTATGAGTGCACAACCTCAAACTTTGCAAACATGGACAAAGAAGGCAAAGACTATGAGAAGAAAGAAAACATTGGTAGCGACGGTTCGACAGATAAACCTCAGCATAAGAGAAAACCACACAAGGAAGGTATAATTATTAGGGAGGAGCCATCAAACCTCAGAGAATTGCAGGCCTCTCAGTTGGTTGTCACTCTTTTCAAACATCTAGGGTTCTATGCGTTCTGTGACTAGGTAGAGAGAGTTCAACACCACCTTGAGCTCACCAGGCTTTTTGTAGCCAATCTTCGGGACAACAAGGTGACTCTTGCTAGGGTGACATTTACAGTTTCACCTTCCATTATTGCGGATGCAACCGAGATTCCGAATGTAGGGGAGAAGTTGTGCAAGGCACAACACCTAGATGAACACTATTATGAGCCTTATGTAAAACCTAGGTACAAAAATGAGGCCAAAAGAATTTTTCCTTTTAGATTTCTTGAAGATAAGTATGCCCCCATGATGAAAATCATCATGAAATATTTCACTTGTGATGGCAGATTTTCCTGACTATACACCTATTACATCAAGCTTCTCATGCATTTTACCAGGGTGAGGATGTTAAACCTCCCTTATTTCTTGTTCAATAATATTGAGAAGATGTCCCATTTTTTGCATAAAAAGCCATACCCTCAGTAGATGAGTAGTCTTTATCATTATTCCTTGCTCAAGGTGATTGTGCTTTATCATATTAGCCTCCTCAACATCTCTTGGGAGACATTTATTGCTCATGACATCTTCAGGGGTCCTCAAATTTCTTCACCAGTGTCTCATGAATCAAGAGGACTTTCTCACAGTGCTCAGGTGAAGACAGATGAGAATGCCAAAGAGACTAGAGCTACTGAGGTGCCCAAGACCTACATGACATATCAGAGGGGAACAAGGAGATTGTTTGCTACTAATAGGAAAATGCTTACTCCAAAGGATGTGGAAGGCTCTTTGCCTTCTTCATCAACTCATAGGAAAATTCTTTCTCCATAGGATTTGGAAGGGGCTTTACCTTCTTCTTCAACATAGCAAGAATAGGTACAAAATTTGCACAAAGGGAAAGAAAAGATGTCGGAGGAAATTTTTAATGATGAGGAGGAAGAGAGAGACTTTTATTTTACAAAGCATGATGATCCAGAGCAGCATTATACTCATCATGGCATGGAAACAATTGACTTAGAGGCTCAGGATGAAGAAACAATAAAGGACATCATCATACATGAAAAGTAGGCTCAAGTACAAGAATTAATGGACAATTTGGAGAGAGCCAAGTATGTGATCACATATCTAGAACAAGAGAACAAGCAATTAAGTGACAAGTAGATCCTCATGGAGTTGGAACTTCTCAAGATAAAACGACAAGGTGACAAGGGGGCAATGGTCACTTTGACTCCTATTGAGAAGGAAATTAAGGATGATAGAGAGATTTGGCTTGAAAGAATAAATTTTCACCTAGAGAAGTTGTTGTAGAAGGTTAAGAGGGACAACTAGATGATCAGGCACATGGCGTACCACTACAGGACCCAAAACAAAATTTGTTGCATGAACGTCAAACAGATGAAAACTAGGCTAAGGCGGGCTCTAAAGGGAAAAAAAGAGGAGGAAAGGCTTAAGTTGCTTGCTGAAGCTTCCTTGGCTCATCAATATGCTTGATGATGGTGCTTCTCACCAATTTTGTTTAGGTTTGGAGGCGATTTCTCTTTTTGCAAACTTTGGAAATTGCACACACAGAAAATCTGGGTCAACGTGGTGCTGCGCTTTTCCTAGGGGCATACAATGGACAAATGGCTTGAATTTTTGGATTTAGAATGATGAGTACATGCACCCTATGGATTTGATAAATTTTTGGGGTAGAACTAGTCCACCAAAAAGTTAAAAAAAACCCTAAAAATGACATTTCTGCCACTTATTGGACACACAGAAGCAGTCTTCAGAGAATCAACTTTTGATGGGTCAAATGAACTTTAAATGAAGAAATTCTAGGTGTTTTGGAGAGTAGAATCGAAGACATTTCCACTGAGAAATCATGAGCTCAATTTCGATGCTGGGAAGGCCTCCAAAAAGGACCTAAAAGTGGCTATATGCGTTGGACCAATGACGCTACGTGTAGAGCAAATTTTCACACAAGATGCCTATTTTTCTGTGTTTTGACTGTGCTCATGAATTTTATATCATGGAGGATGTTTTACTAATGTAAATGATGACTTGGCTTGTAAATATGATGGATAATTAGTAGTAGAGGGTAGATTTGTTAGATTAAAAGTCAATTTGAGCATAAATGAATCAATTTTCTCACATTTAGAGGCAAGTTGTTAGGATGCTTAAATTTCAATTTCTTGTCCAGTGTTGGCTAGAATAGATCCTCATCTTAAGTATTTGGCCCTTGAGGATGGGAGGAGATTGAAACAATGCCTATTGTTATCACCCCAAGAAACTCACCTAGGTTGTATATCAGTGATGCTCGGGAACATTACAAATTCAACAAAATGTTGGATAAAATGATGGATGAATGAAAGAAATGTTGCACATTCAAGCCAGATAACTACTCCTACTATGACTAACCCCAGACATGGGAGAAAACCCCCAAACTACAAGGCTTTCAACCACCAATTACTCATAGCGTAAGGTAAAGGTGATAATGAAGAAGACTGATTACATCAGCAAATACACAGGACCCTGTGATGGTCAGCTGCAACGAGTTAGGAGGTCTGTAAATCTGTTATCTAACACAAAGACAGGATGACAACTCTCTATCTATCAAAACAACAGAAACCTGTGAGCAAATTTCAATGAAACAGCTAAATTCTAACATAGAGGTGGGATGACAGCCCCTCTACTGCTAAAAATCAACAGCACATGGAATAATGCATGACAGGCATAGCCTGGAACATAGAAGAAGTGAAAAGTGAGCGAATGACAGCAAAAGAAGCTTGTATTAGTTGGAAATGAAGACCAAATGCTGCAGGTCTCATAGTATTTACAGTCTCCAGAAGTTGAAACTTACAACATACTAGCACTCATCTAACATTCATCAACTGATTACATCGTGTCTCTGGGTATATATAGAATCTGTTTACAAAATATCTCTGCTACTAAGCTTGGAGGCATCTTAACGAACCACCAACCACATTTATAATCAGATAGGGGTACCTACTGCAATTCTCAAAGCTTTTATGGAAAAATTGGCCTGTTTAGATTGTCTGATGTCTTTTTCTGGCAGGTGGAATAAATTCTGGATCAAACTCCATACCTGATAAATGCTCTTCACTGCTCGAGGTTATCCTGCTTGTCCTTAGGCTCTTATATTGTTTAATGCAGTTGTCGAGACTTTATTTGTGCAGCATACAGGTAGCTGGTCACTAGTGTTCATCAGGAGCTCCAAACAGTCAAATGAGTTAAGAATAATGGTGGAGGCATGAGCAGGGAGGGGATAAAGCTCAGCCGCTGGATCGTGACGATAAATGGCAGACATCACGACAGGAAGAGCTACTGGGAGTAATCATGGGTGAATGAATATGGGTCGTTGGATCATAGTCGGGGATGATCGTATGCAAAAGATGCGTGATACTTAATCAGCGGGAGAAGGTAGTTTTATGGGCGGGTGGTTTCCTCGCACTGCCTATCGGGTGGCAGTGGTTTCCATATAACAGTGTGCGATCCATTGCCAGGGCGCCATGTGGCATGCTAATACCGCCGCCCCCATGGGTTAACAAGTATGTAGGTCACACAATGAAGGGAAGCGACTACCGTTGATCTGGCGATGGAAGGTCAGATTAAAGGGAACAAACACGAGGTTTAAACACGTGGAAAAAATTGTCGAGACGGCTACGATTGAACGATGAAGAAAAAATGGACAAGGCACGCGGTCACATTATCAAGGTTATAATGTTTAAACAAGTCCTTGGGGATAACAGAACATGGTTTTCACAGTGATCGCAGGTATAAAGCAGGGGTAGCAGGATTTGATAGAGAAAACAAAAAAATGAACAGGAAGGAGGAAAAGAAGGAGATGGGAGTTATAAGGGCATAATGAAATTAGAGGAGAAAGGATTCACTAGACTGTAGATTTTGGCCCTCAAAATTATCAAACATGTAGCAGAGCTAACATTGGCTCCTTCTGGGGATGAGATCCTCCCTATGAGGTCTCAAGAACCTGCAGACCAATGCCTTCATACAAAACTCAACTTTTTAAAAAACTTGCCTAGTATCCATTGGGCATGGAGTCAACTAAGCATGCAACGGAAAACTGTAAACTAATATGATTACAATCATTAAAGCCTAAACACTTAAACTTTAGAAACTTCCCATCAGCTGGGCCATCAAAATTGCTGCCTGTCATCTAGTTTATCATAGATCAGCAAGATAGGACTTATTTGATCCTCTACCTCAAACAGTTTAGGATATTTGAGCTTAACAGGCATATATGGATCAAGCTTCATTTCCGTTCTAAGTATTCTCCTCTTTGGATGCTTCTCATAGGAGCCTTTATACAGTTGCTGGATAATCATGGATACCATGTACCTATCTTTGTCTTATGTGACCTGCATAATAAATGGTGTACTAATATGTTCATGTGTAGGGGACATAGAAACATTTTATGCTCCTAAATCTTTCCTTGAACAATCCTCATCCAAGAATGAGTTCCAAAACTGTGCATCCTCTTCCTCTGTCACCTGATTAGCTGCCACTTCAAGTTGAATTGAGTACAACTAAGCAGGTTTCATATTATCAAGACTGAGTTGATCAGTTTTAGCCTTGAGCATTAAATTTTGTTCTGCCTCAGTATTCAGGGTGCAGCTTAGAGGGATTGTCACTTGAGAAAACAGAGGGATGAAAGATGATGGGGAGCTTTCTTCTCCCTTCTTTATCACTAGACTGGGGATGATAACGGGTTGGTTAATATGTAGATTTGCGTAGCCATGGAAAGGTGAGTTAGCTTTAGGCACAAATTGTTGGAAGAGGTAGGTGCCTACTACAGGCTGCCACTGCTGGTTAACTTGTTGCTCTGCAGCTACAACAAATTTTTGAGCAGTGCCCTGGGATATTGATTTCTCATAAGTAGCCTTGGTTACGAAAGGAGCACCTTCCAAACCAGAGACCTTCTCCTCTTCTTCAGGATGCTCTTCTTCCATGACTATATTTTGGCAAAGGGTCTTCACCCTTCGATCATCGTTTGTAGTTCTGTTTCTCTGCAAAATCTACAACTGCACCACCATGAATGGTGCTCAACACATAACCTGGAAAATTAAAAGGCCAATAGTTCTATCATCCTGGCCATTTCGTCGATCTTATGATCTAAGGATGATGAGAGCCCATCCCTATGCGAGTTCCTAGACTCAGCATAATCATAAAGCAATTCTTCCCTATTTCCCAAGTGTTTTAAAAACACACCATTTAGGGCCACAATGTCTGCAATGGACCAAGGGGGTAATTATTGAACCATTTTTTAGCTTCTCCCTCTAGGCTCAAGAAAAAAACCCTCATCCAGACATCCTCTTCATTGATATCCAGGTTATTAGCATAATTATAAAAAGCCTCTACATGATCTTCGGCTGTTACTCCTTCTGTACCAGTAAACTTAGGCATAAACTCTTGATAATCTCCTACAAGCATGGCATTCAAAAGGGTAGGCAAGACTAAGGGTCCATACCTAGTAGCAACTATTCTTTCTATCTTGGTAAGAGCTTGCTGGGCTGCCATGACTGAGGTATACGATAGAGCTACTAGTGGAGTGAGTGGAAGGAATCAATGAAAAGAATGACAAAAACAGAGGAATATGATGGATAGCATGGATGCTTCTCTCAACTGAGGTCTGAAAGGGAAATGAATGACAGAGGAGCTAAACGAATCTATGAAGGTGAACAATCACTAAGAAATACATTGAACTTTCATGGCTTACCCGATCCTGGTGCTCCTTACTGAAATATTTTCTTCTGCTGAATGATCTTCTCAGGATCAGGCAATGGTTCAATTGATGATTTCTGAAGATTGCTGCGAGGATGCCTCACCAACTATGCCAGAACTGCAATGTCGATTCGCCAAAGGATGGTCTTCCACCAATGGAGTCACCAGATAGATTATTACAACCATAAACTGTTTTCAAACCTTGTCTGTCATCAAAGCTTGAAGCTGTGTCATTTTCCCAAGGAAACTAAACTTCGATTTCCTCTCCCCAGCAATGGTGCCAATTAATGTTATCACCCCAAGAAACTGACCTAGGTTGTATATCAGTGATGCTTGGGAACATTACAAATTCAACAAAATGTTGGATAAAATGATGGATGAATGAAAGAAATGTTGCACAGTGAAGCCAAATAACCACTCCTACTATGAATAACCTTAGACATGGGTGAACATCCCCAAACTACAAGGCTTTCAACCACCAATTACTCACAACTTAAGGTAAAGGTGATAATGAAGAAGACTAATTACATCAATAGATACATAGGACCCTGTGATGGCCGACTGCAACCAGTTAGGAGGTCTGTAAATCTTTTATCTAATACAAAGGAAGGATGACTGCTCTCTATGTATTAAAACAATAGAAACCTGTGAGAAAATTTCAATGAAACAGCTAAATTATAACACAGAGGTGTGATGACAGCCCCTCTACTACTAAAAATCAACAACACATGGAATAATGCATGACAGGCACAGGCTGGAACATAGAAGAAGTGAAAAGTGAGCAAACAATAGCAAAAGAAGCTTGTATTAGTTGGAAATGAAGACCAGATGATGCAAGTCTCATAGTATTTACAGTCTCCAGAAGTTGAAAATTACAGCATACTAGCACTCATCTAGCATTCATCAACTGATTACATCGTGTCTCAGGGTATATATAGAATCTGTTTACAAAATATCTCTACTACTAATCTTGGAGGCGTCTTAATGAACCACCAACCACATTTACAATCAGATAAGGGTAGCTAGTGCAATTCTCAGAGCTTTTATGGACAAATAGGCATGTTTAGATTGTCTGATGTCCTTTCCTGGCAGCTGGAATAAATTATGCATCAAACTCCATACCTAATAAATGCTCTTCATTGCTTGAGGTTATCCTACTTGTCCTTAGGCTCTTCTGTTGTTTAATGCAATTGTTGAGACTTTAATTGTGCAGCTTATAGGTAGCTGGTCACTGGTGTTCATCGGGAGCTCCAGACAATCAAAGGAGTTAAGAATAAATGGTGGAAGCATGAGAAGGCAGGGGATAAGGCTCATCCACTGGATCGTGAGGATAAACGATAGAGATCGCGACGGGAAGAGCTATCAGGAGTAATCACGGGTGAATGAATATGGGCCATCGGATCATAGGTTGGGATGATCAGACGGTGATCATATGGAGAAGATGCGCGATACTTAATCGGTGGGATAATGGCAGTTTTACGGGCGAGCGGTTTCCCCGCATCGCCTATCGGGCAGTAGTGGTTTCCGTATAACAACGCGCGATCTATTACCAAGGCACCACATGGCAGGCTAATACTTCCGCCCCCGTGGGTTAACAAGTACGCAGGTCATGCGACTAAGGGAAGTGACTGTCGTCGATCTGGCGAGGGACGGTCAGATTAAAGGGAACAAGCACAAGGTTTAAACACATGGAAAACATCGCGGAGACCGCGGATCGTGGAAAATCGAAGGCTACGATTGAATGATGAGTAACAAATGGAAAAGGCACGCGGTCACATTATCAAGGTTATAATGTTTAAACGAGCACCTCAGGGATAACAAAACATGGTTTTTACAGTAATCATAGGTATAAAACAGGGGTAGCGGGATCTAATAGGGAAAAGGGAAAAATGAAAGAGAAGGAGGAAATGAAGGAGACAGGATTTATAAGGGCATCATGAAATTGGAGGAGAAAGGATTCACTAGATTGTAGCTTTTGGCCCTCAAAATGCTCAAACATGTAGCAGATCTAACACTTATATCTTCTTCCTCTTTCTCATTGTAAAAGGTTGGACTCAGTTGGATGCTTATGCCTTGATTATACATCATTTTGTAGCAGTTTAGCAAGAGATTAATAAAAAATGAAACTATTTCTTTGGAATCCATGTTGTATGGATTTTAGTTCACTTTCTTCTCTTGTGATCATGTGTTAATATGTTTTGTGTACTTCATTGATCATTTCATTTCTTCTAACTGAATGTTTTCAAGTTGATAGGCAAAATTCACAACATCACTGCTCTGCTTTGGGGAAATATTCACCAGTATATGCTTTCTACAGTTTAGGAAGGAACCATGGTAATCACATGCTCTTCCTAGGTTCTCACTAGTCTTAAAACATCTCACCCATCAAGCCCTAGAGTGCTAAACCTTATGCTTAACTTGCCCCATTGAACACCCTGCAATTTTGACCTAATTCCCTATCCCTAACTGTTTGGCTCCTCCCGATCCAACAAAACCCCTTCAAAATCAAATCAAACCTTGTGCTAATATACCTAGCCTAATATCCTTTTCCTAATCCAGTCATTTTGGTTGAGATCCTCATGGAGAGAGCCCTCTCCTGGCCTAGTAGGGATAGCTAGTTGGAGAAGCATGGTTTGTGGTTACCCTGGCATTGCCTTCCTTCAGCATGAGGTTAAATCTAGGTGATAACACATGAGATTTCCATCTGCTTCCATACTCGATGTTTCCCAAGACTAAGCAGTTCATTCCACTAGTTTCCACATCATCAAATCCACAATAGAATTCATCCTCATACCCACATACAACTTGCATTGGTCATGCCCTTCTGTAAAGAAAAAATAAAATAAAATGAAGCCCGAAAGCCTTTTTACTTGTCAATGGTTTAGAGATTTTGAAGTGTGTATTTAAAAAGAAGATTCTGATACCATTATCCTTTCTTTCTTTGAAACTATATTCAAATACATCACTTCCTCCAAAAACTTTACATATCGTGGATCATCATAATTCAAGTCATCAATTAAACAAAGTCCTATCATCTCTAGAGTAGGGGTGCTCTAAAGAAAGTGACCTAATACACTGATTTCCTTATCATGAAATTCAGTTATGTCTACATAAACTTATATTTATGGAGATGAGAGAGTGGGAATATGAGACGTTGAGGTATGGGATATTTTGAAAGTTCCTACATTGCATTTCAAAACCATAATAAGCCAACTCTGCACTCATTTACGAGGTAAAAGACATAAATATTCATAATGAATATGATGGAAAAATACCATGGAAGAATTTTATGGTCTTTTCATATCTAATAGTAGGTTAACTTTTTAATTTAGGTAGTGTATATTTTCATTAAGGAATAGATATGAAACAAAGTTGTTTCTTGGTTTTGTTTGATATCTATTGGATATACTAAATCTAAAAAAAGGATATAATAATGAACGAAAACATAATAGCCAACCTAAGCTACATCAATATATGCTTTGTATAAAAAAAATTATGCTATACCTGACAACTAAGTAGAAAATGAAAACATTCTTAAACATTGAAGCATGTTGTTTGTTTCACATGTAAAAGAAAAGAAGAAATTATGTTTTTACCGAGATAAAGTTGTCACCCATTAACAAACATTGGAGATTAGGAAGCCTCTCAAACAACAAATTGAGAAGACACATATTTATTTAAGCAAAGGCACAACACATATGACCATATCCTTTAATGATTTAAAGCTCCCCATCATCTCAAACAATATTTCCACAAAGAAATTGTATGCATTATCGGGATATGAGTCCATTTCTAGTATGGTCAAATTACTTCCACATTGCATATTGAGTCTCAAGATAGGGCATGAAATCTCTTGAAATAGTATCTCATTCACTCTCAAATATTTTACCATGTATGCCCTTGCATACACATACAAGACAACCTACATTTACAATGGTTTATATTTTATCCACATACAACCTGCATTTACAGTGGTTTCATTCTAAAGTGTTGAAAGTAATATTAAAATCCATACATACATGGTTGTAGTTTGAATCAATGTGATTGAAGAGGTTATGTCCATATCTAGCAGTTGTTTGAGGCAAATTCAATGATTCCTCTAATGAGGACCACAAATGCAAGGAGTGCATAGAAGGTCGAATACTAACGATCAAATATTCTTTATGGTTTGGCTGGTCGAGTGGGGCATCCAATCAAACTGGATGAGCATACAACTAAGCTTGAAAAGGGGTCCTATGCAAGTTCTTTTAAATCATATCCCTTGGAATCTTTAGCATAGTACTCAGTATCATCATACAAAGGACCACCCAAAAATAGACCATCTGATCCTATCGAATTTTGAAGAACCAAGTCACTGTTTTTCAGAAGACCATTGCTATTGTCATTTTGAGCAATTATTTTAATGTCAACACCTAAGATTGCTAGCAGCACTAAACCTGAATGTACTTTCCTAGGAACCCCACAAAAGAAGGAATAGAAAGTTGGCACCCATCAGTTTTAACAGCAATGTGCCAACTTCTTGGATAAAATAAGACCTTTTCAAAAGTATTTTTCTCACTAGAATTCCTTTCATCTCTCAAAACAAAGACCATTTCATCTTCAAGATTGGCCCAGTGAGTGTACTGATATACAACAACGTTTCTTGGTCCATTAGCACTTGAAACAAGTTTGAAATTACTGATCATATCTATAAATGCACCCTCCTTTTCCCTTATGTCTACAATAATGCTCCAAGACAACTCGTTTGCTTTGGGATAAGATCTTGAATCAACATGTATTTTACCACTCAGTAGATATTTTTCACTAGTCAAATATATAGGCTTATGGTTCAATACAATGAATTATAATGAAGACATTCCAAAGAAAATGCATAAGTTCAAGAAATGAAGCATGTGCGCATGAGAAGCATATAAGCAGATTTGCTACCATCCTTTCTCAATTACCAAATTCATTGGTTCTTTGTTTTGCTCTATGATGTAAGAAGCCACAAGATGAGTACACGTAATACACAACCAATAGCCTTTTTGGATAAACATTATCTCTGAATGATCAGAAACACCAACATTTACATAAATAACCTTTCTCTCCCAACACCAGTCATCATCCAAATCTAACAAAGCTGATGAAGCTCCATGTTTTACCTCAAGACCCAATGCACTAGGTAGGACTTTCTCAAATATGAAGTCACTGCTCTCATTTGTTAAAATTAAAGAGTTAAGCTCCTCTAAACCTAGAGTTCAACATCCAAAGTAGCAAGTGATATAGAAACATAGGAGTCACATCTTTCCTTGCATATCACCGATCCACGGATATCAACAAGGGAATTTATAAATTCAATACCAAACATTGGTCTAGTTATTGTCGCATCAATATGTTATGGTGAAAATTGAAGACGAGAATCACGTTTTGTTGTTGTGGTCAGTGAGGATATTTGATATTAACATGGTTGAACCTTGAAGCAAAATTTTCCCACATCATCAATCCTATTTAGTTGAGGCTAAACGTTGTCTTGCCCATGTGTCAAACCAACTTGACGCTTGCCATAATAGCCATTTGTCACTAATTTTAATGAACAACAAATATTATAATGTGTTACTTCTATCTCTGGGATTGAAGCCATGTTTGGCACAACCATGAAATTCTCCAAACTACTAAACTCAAAGTGATCCTTCTCAATCTTTATTGTGTAGCATGTTGATGTTGCATGATCAAGTTTGTAATATCCCTTGAAATCTGTCGTAGCTCTTTCTCTTCCATCAATTAATATCTTAACAACTTCAAAATTAACTCCTTCAGAAGTCACAACAAGTCCTCCAACTAAGAAACCTATTACCTAAAATGGTTGAGATATATTAACATGATTGTGCTCAACAAGAACCTCAATAGATGCAAGTGAAACATCAAATATTGTATTACCACCCTTGTAGAATGGCAAAAACCTTTATTTTCCACATAGAATAAAATTAAAAGCAAATTTCCCATATGCATCAAATATTGCATGACAAAGCGCTTCATTTGACCAAGGAGCTTCTTTGAGGGTAGTTCACTTCATGGACATCATCTCAATAAAGGTATACATGAAGACCTAAAATAGGGTTACCATGAGAAACAACTAAGCCATCCATATCATAACTTAGGACATAAAAGATATCATCTACTACCAGATTTCCAAAGCCCAACTCCATCTCTGGAGAGCCTCTTTGGACAATTTTTAAGAGAACATGAGAATCATGTATTTAAAAGAGAATATTATAGAAAATATACTATATAAACCTCAATCATTGTACCTCATGCATAGCACCATCCTAGCTAGGATCAACATTAGGTATGACCTTGTACCTTCTTCGTCTATTTAACAACTGGCTCACAGAGCCCGCTCTTTCCATTTCTTCACATTTGATTTCATAGAGGGCTACCGTGTCCTCTAGACACTCATCCTTAAGGAATCTCCAAACTTATTTTGTGTATCAAATGACTGCAAAGAGAGAAAAATATCATGGACTTTCCTTTTTGAAAACAAATGTTGTGGGATTTGATATGACCTCATATTTGTATATTGCTCGAGGATTGATGAAGTTTGTGTATTCATGATGGGAAGAAACCAGCCTATATTTCCTTGGAGTAATATTTTTAAACGTGTAACTGCGATGTAAACACATCATTAATGAGATCATTGCTGGTGGAAATGAGTTCAACATTCACATTGCAACGACCTCCATTATATATATACAAATTTTTGCTCCAATAGCCCCCATCACTCTCCCAAAAATAGTGAACCCAGTGAAGTGAAAATTGATTTCTTCATGGCCATTGCAACCATTGTGTTCCACTGATACATATTCACCCATTTAAGATATATTCACCAAGTTAGGGCATATGAATATTTCTGATGTAATTTTTCCACTAGATAATCTTAACATCAAATCCAAAACTATCTCATTCATCTTCACATCAAATCCGAAATTGTCTTGTTCATCTTTAAAGAGCTCTTGAAACAATTTTTCAGAATTGTATTGAATCTGCACAAATATATTTAAAAAAGTATCAACATATGTTGCTTGATTACCAATCAAAATGTTTAAAACAATATAGCACCAATAAATTTGTATTTCATCTCTATTGCACATAATTCACCTTCCTTAGTAGAATGCATATGCCTCATAGATCTTTTCCAGGCGCTTCAATTGTTGTAACATATATTTTGTAGATGATATTGATAATCCAACTATCTGCAATATGACTATTAGTTTGCAATGATTCATTTTATGTATTTTTTTATAATTATGGTGAATCAATATTCTTTAGATTAAATAACGAATCTACTCCTTGAACAAAGATTATATGCCAAAATTATATGCAAAGTAAAATTTACATGAGTAAATTTTAACTTTTCAAATTCCACTTATGTTCGTCAAAATTTCGAGTAGGAAACATAGAGTATCATTATAACATTTCAAATTCCACTTATATTCATCAAAATTTCGAGTAAGAAACACAGTATCATTACAGCTTACGTTGTTTGTTGAACTAAGCGTTGTGTCCAGAGCCTGCCCATAATTCTTCATAGTATTAATGTAGGTCAATTGCTTCAACAATTTTACTGGGTGTCCTCTGCGATCAATGTAGGGATTACATTTAAAATGTTCAAATATTATTTTTAAAAATTCACCACCAAAGAAGCAACCTGACAAACCTTTAATCCATGCTTTCCTCCATGTTTTTCCATGGCTATTAAAGTTGCATTCACAACCATGTCTGTGGATATCTGCAATTTGAATTCAACCAAAAAAAATAACACATTTAAGAGAAAAAGGATAATGTTTTTTTGGGTCGAAGTTTTGAAGACATATATGGAAGATGTGATCTCCCAAGAGAAATAAATAATGTAGAGAAGATCCAGAAAAATAAAATAAATATGATTTAAACAATTAAAAAATGTCAAATCTAAGTTTGGAACCATCCAGATATAGATGAAAAACGTAATCTAATAAAAAAAATTAATATAGAAATACTCCAGAAAATCTAAAATTAATTACGAAGGGCTTTTTCACACTTTGTTAAGAGTTACTCACCAGATTAGCACAATATATGGATCGGCCAAGAAGCAAGATGATTGACCTTTTCCATAGTGCATAACGATTGGATCAATCATTCTGCAAGCTGAATATTTCATTTAGCTCAATAACAGTGTGAGAGTAATCGACCATCGGATCCGAAGGTTTCCTCAACTTTGTCAAAGACCAAATTTCGATGAAACCTAGGCATCCATTGATCTGTCGGCAGCAATTCGAACTGCGAGACATGTAACCAACATCTCAAGCACCCCCCATGTCTCCATCACAAGGAACTTCGAATCTAAAAGCCTACTACTTTTTTTCCAGGTTTTAGCAGCTCACTTCATTTCTCTTTCTCTAATTCCCAACTAGTTGTCACTAGTTTAATGCCAATAGAGTATAAAATCACTCTGATGGTTGATATTTTGGTTTTTAGGGGCACCAAACACATGGATCCACTTATAATATAGCCGCATGATCTGGATCATTTTTTTCCTCCCAGAGATTTGGATCAGTTTTATCCTCCTAGATATTTTGATAGGTATTACCCTGGTCAAATAGTGCCAGTTGTAAAACATTGCCTTTACTTTTCCCATTATCAAGGCAAGATTATCTATAACCCCTACAGTTTAGGAAAAAATCACCCAAAACCCCAAATTTACGACACTTTAAATTACTAAATTATTAAATTATTTGTAATTCAAAGTTTAAATAAAATAATTACAAGTCCCTTTACTCCCTTTGAAAATAGAAAGAAACTTTTCATTCAAATAATATTATTTTAACTTTCAATTAATTGAAATTTATTTCATTTTAATAAATATAAAATTATTTTTAGTTATTTATATGTATTTTGTTGACACCTAATCCTCAGTGATTGGGGGAATTGAATGTGAACAGTCATCGAGAAGATGAACTGAACAATCACATTCATGTATATAATAGATAGCTGGCTTAATGAATAAACGAATTAGTTTTCTGGAGTTACTCTTGTCCTGACATGGTATCAAAGCACAGGTCCCAGGTTCTTTTTTTAACCTTGCTTTGTAACTCCTGTCCACTGCCTGCCTTCTACTCCTCTGTCCCACACCTGAAGGGAACACCTGTCTGCCTGAAGCTGCATACCAAATATCTGAGTGAAACGCAGGCTGCCTGAGTGAAACGCCTGCCTGAAGGGAATGGTAACGTTGTCTGCCTGAAGGAAATGGTAACGCTGCCTGAAGGTAATTGAAATGCCTGCCCGTTCCTGCGCATTGCTCGGATATTACATTGAGAGCAACTGTTAATCAATGTTTGACATGGTATCAAGTTTGGCTGCCTAAGCAGTGTTGGAGATAACAAAACCGGATAGGTTTCATTTGGCCTCCAAAACTTGCGCCTCCCAAACTTACGTTCTAGTTTTAATAAGAAATACCGTAAGCAGTTTCTTCTCAGAAAAGTTTCCAGATTTCCTGGAGACGATTTGTTCATAAGATTGTCCACATTTTGTCATGGATATGGAGCTGAAGTACAAATGTCCAGCAGATGGTGCGTGGTATGAGAGCTGTTAAATACTGGGTGATACACTGTTTCATATGCCTGATATCGAATTTGTATGCATGCTGCCTAATACATTTTAAATGATGCCTGATATGAGCCTTTATATGCTATTTCATATACTATTCCATCTGTGGATTTGTGATAAGAACTGGTGGACCGTGTGGAGTCTAAGTATAATTCAACTTTTATGGACCGTGTGCAGTTCACGTTAAAGTGAATAATCATTCACCCATATTTGGTTTAAGTGAAGTCATATTCATTCACCCATATTTGGTTTAAGTGAGTTTGTTATTATAAGGCATATAAGGGAAGTGTGGTGGTATATACATTATTATGTTGAGGAGTTTTGGGAAGTTAGTGCTGTAAAAATATATATGGTTTTTGTTTAAAGAAGAAAAGGGGGAGACATTATGAAGAATATTTTAGAGAGATATTGGAATAAAATATAATGCATAAAGACTTTAAAATCTTTTTACCCCTTTGAGAAAATTTGACTGTATAGTAGCAGAAGTTTTTTCTTCATAAGAGCAATTTTTTTTTTGCCATTAGAAGTATTAGTCTATCTACAAAAGTTTTTTTATATCAGCAGAAGTAATCTTTTACAGAATGCATTCAATCATATCTATGATAGGAATAGTTCTCACTAGCAAGGAGAACTATCCTGACTGGTCCCCGATGGTACAACACACCCTCATCTTCAATGAGTTGTCGAAAGGAGTGTGTGTCAGAGAAGGAGACAGTGACCCAGAAAAGCCTACATCAGACAAAGAGCTCGCCATCTGGGAAAACAAGAACAACAAAGCATATGCATTAATCGCAGCGTCTGTAAATAAGGAGGTGAGTCGCCACATTTCAACATATTCAACTTCCTTTGAAGCTTTACAAAAGCTGAAAGAGCTCTATGACTCACATTTTGCACTTGAAGTCATCCAACTTATGATTAAACTCTTCACTCTTGAACTGCAAAATAATGATCCTCTTGCTCTTGCATCTGAAATAAAGTCTATAATGCATGATATCAAATCCACTAAAGTTGAGTTGGATATCTCTCTTATTTCTTTTCTCAAGGCACTGTATCCTACATACTCCAATTATCTTGAGTCTTTGCAAGAAAATGGAAATCTCAAGGATATAACCTTTGACTCTCTTGTGAAAAAGTTTGCTGAAAGAGAAAAATCCTTTGGAAAGAAGACAGTCCATGAATCTTCTGAAGAGACTGTATGCCTGGCTAATAAAGAAAAATATCCTGCTCAAGACTCTACAAGAGGAAGAGGTGGACGAAGAGGAAGAGGAAGATACTTCAGAGGTAGGGGGGGCAGACATTCTCAAGGAGAGAAGGCAGATTTACATTGTATTCGCTGCAAAAGAAATGGATCACATGATGCCTCTACATGCAAGCTACCATGGGACAAAATTGAGCAGAGAAGAAACCAACGGAAAGGTAAAACTGATGATACAGACAAAGGTAAAGCACCTGAATCCGCTCACTATATTGAGGCACAATGTAACATTGGAGTAAATGAAGATTTGTTTAACACTTCACTTGCTTCCTGGAAAAATGACTGGCTGCTTAATTCAGGAGCAACCTGTCATATGACTCATAGAAAAGACTTTTTTGAAGATTTCACTGACAATGTTGATGGAGTAGTTTACTTTGCAGATCAGTCAAAAATCAAGCCATCAGGCTTGGCACAATCAGGCTTAAACTGCCTGGTCTCTCAGACTTTCTTCTTGATCATGTTTTATATCTCCCACAGCTCAAGAGAAACTTGTTGTCCTTGGTCCACATCCGCCAGCAAGGTCACTCCATTCATATGTTTGATGGCAAGCTTGAGGTGAGAAACTCATCTGATCACTCACTTGTCATGAGGGGAATAGAAGAAGAAAGACTTTTCAAACTGCAAGGAACATCTACTCATGCACAACATTTTTCTCATATATTTCTCATCATGAAGAAGGTACACTTCCATCAAGTTTATTATGCATGCTAGATTTGGACATTTAAACTATGACAGTCTCCGTTTATTGAAGAAAAATGGTGTTGCTGGTTTGCCTACAATTCCTAGAAAACTTAAGCAATGTGATGCTTGCATTCTAGGAAAGCATAGTAAACAGTCATTTCATGACTCACATTCAAGAGCACATAGGAAGCTTGAACTTATTCATTCAGATTTATGTGGTCCAATGCCTGTTCCTTCTGCAAATGGAAATAAATATATCATGACATTTATTGATGACTACACCAGAATGTGTTGGCTTTATTATTGAAGAACAAATCTGATGCTTTCCTAACATTCAAGAATTTTCATAAATGGATTGAAAATGATGCACAATCTCATATTGGGTCTATTCACAATGATAATGGAAAAGAATATACATCAAATGAATTTGAACACTATCTTTGCCAACATGGGATTAAACATCAAACAACTGTATCGTATAATCCCCAACAGAATGGTGTAGCTGAAAGAATGAATAGAACAATCTTGACTATGGTACGATCCATGCTCTTCTTCAAAAATGTAAAGATAATGTTCTGGGCTGATGCTGTTCTATGTGCTACATATATAAAGAATAGATGTCCATCTAATGCTATAAGAAACAAGACTCCTTATGAATTGTGGTATGGACATGTTCCTTCGGTCAAACATCTCAGGATTTTTGGTTCCACCTGTTATGATTTGATACCAAAGGTACATAGAAACAAACTTGGTGCTAGAAGTTGTAAGTGTATTTTCTTGGGTTATTCAAATACCTCCAAAGCATACCGCCTCTATGATGAAGAAAATAAAAAGTTTGTTATATCTAGAGATGTAATTTTTCTTGAATCATCCAAATCTGACAATGTTGTTGAGCGGCAACTTGATCGCTTGGATAGATTCGCAAAAATGAAAACATTTCAAGAATTTGAAAATCAAATTCCACATCTTGAAGGGGGGATTCATATACTAGATCAACATGTGGAATCGTCTTCTGAAGAAGATTCTCCCCCGTCTGAAACTCCAACAACGGATGATGCTTTAAGT
>APFE030553228.1:83888-99977 GCA_000404065.3 Pinus taeda
TAATATATCATGATATATATTATCTCTATATATACAGGAGGTAAGAACAAAGACATAAAGTTATAGAGGTGGAGAGATAGGGGGAGTGACAAGGGAGAGATGGAGATAAACTGAAGGAGAGGGGAGAGGAGGAATAAAAAGAGAGAGAGGTAGAGAAGGGAAAAGAGGGAGAAGGAGACACAAAGATGAGGGGGAGAGAGAGGAGAGTGGGAGGGAGATAGTGAGAGGACTGGAGGGCAAAGAGAGAGAGAGGGGAGGGGGGGAAGAGAAATAAATGTAGGAGAGAAAAGGAAAGAGAGGAAGGATGAGAGAGAGGAGGAGAGAGGGTGGGATAGAGATATGGAGTTGGAAGGTGAGAGAGGGAGGGCAGAAGAAAGACATAGAGAGTGAGAAGTGGAGAGAGAGAGGGACTGACAATGGAGAGATGGAGAGAAAGAGTGTATGTTTTGGGATGAGATAAAGAGATAAATAAGGAGAGATAGACATAAGGGGGAGAGAAGGAGGCAGAAGGAGAGAGGGAGGGATATAGTAACATAGTTAGAGAGAGAGAGAGAGAGAGAGAGAGAGAGAGAGAGAGAGAGAGGAGAGAGAGATGAGATATAATACTTGAGACAGAGAAAGGAGAGTGATGGGTAAGAAAGAGGATTACAAGAGAGAGAGAGAGAGAGAGAGAGAGAGAGAGAGAGAGAGAGAGAGTAATGGGGGAAGAGAGAAGGAGGTAGGAGATAAAGGGAGAAACAGGAAGTAAGAGAGAGAAGATTTGAGAGAGAGGAGGAGAGAGGGATGGATAGGGAGATGGAGTTGGAGGGAGAGATAGGGACGGAAGAATAAATACATAGCGAATGAAAAGTGGAGAGAAAGAGGGAGTAACAATGGAAACATGGAGAGAGAGAGTGTATGTTTGGGGTTGAGATAAAGACAAAGGAGATATGGATAGAATGGGGGAGAGAAGGAGAGAGGGAGGGATACAGTAACAGAGTTGGAAGTTGAAGAGTAAGAGAGAGAGAGAGAGAGAGGGGGGGGAGGAAGGAAGAGAGAGAGGATTTGGTAGAGCGGAGTGAGGGAGGGAAAGAGAGATAGAGTTGGAGGGGGAGAGAGAGAGGTAAGAAGAAAGAAATATAGAGAGAAAGGTGGAGAGAGAGAGGGAGAGAGGAAAGAAGTAGGGAAGAGAGATAAAAGTGAGTGAGAGAGAGAGAGAGAGGAGGTAGGGATAGGTAAATAGATTGAAAAAATAGAGTGTATGTTTTGGTGGTGATATAGAGAGGCAAATGGAGATAGAGATATAGATGGAAAGTGAAGAGAGGAAAGAAGTGAGAGATGGAGAGAGGGAGGGAGGGACAAAGAGATTGATACATATGAAGTAAAATAGCATGTGTTTTTGGGGGTTGAGATAGAGTGGAAAATAAGGAGAAATGGAGGGAGATATAGATATATATGGAGGGGGAGAGGGAAGCATATTTCTTGCACTAGATACATTGATTTCAGTGTAGACGGTGATTTGTAATCCAATTTTATTTCTTGCACTGGATGCATTGATGTTAGTGTATATGTTGATTTCTAATGATATTTTATTGCTTTCACTAGATTCATTAATGTATATGATTTCTAATCCTTTTTTATTTCTTTCACTAAATGCATTGATTTCATTGTAGATGGTGATTTATAATCTGATTTGATTTCTTGCACTATGTTAGGGTCCTATAATAATAGGATTCATAATTTTGAATTGGCTATGGTTAGTCTTGTAATATTGTACATAATTTTGCTTTCTGCAAAATGTTTTCCATATTAAAAGACAAAAAATGTGAAGAGTGTATGTCCTAAAAGAATAATCAAAGGACAAAAATAAAAAGAAAATACCAAAAAAGTGAAAAATATGAACCCCAAACAAAAATTAAAATAGATAATGAAAGTATCCAAATTCAAGTGCCACTACTTTTACTTTTATGTGCAAAATAATGGTTGTGCGCAGCGTGTTATAAATGCCACAACCCATGATAGTCAAATAGCTTGACTAATTCATGCTTTAAATTTCATGTTTATAGATAGAGAATAAATATCTAGCCAAATTGTTTAACCTTGGCAGATCAGTAGTTAGGTAGAGAATTAAAATGTGCTCATAAGCTTAATTTTAGCCATTGGAAGTTATAATGTTAGAATGAGATAGTTTTCTTCTCAAAAGAAAAGGAAATAAAGGATCTGCTAGCTCAAATTCACCCAATAAAGTGAAGAAAAAATGTTAGGGTAAATAAAGGGTAGGTAGAAGAAAGGTTTCATATGTACAAGGTTGTTAAATCATGAGCACATTTATCATGCCTAAACATTGTTTCAATGTGTAGGAGCATTTATGAGAGTGAAAAGATGTTCACAAGCTTCTTTGATTAACTTCCCCCCATTTCATTTTACCCCACATACTCATTTACTAATTTTGCCATTATCCCCTCATTTCTTATTAAATACCTTTCCTCCTTGATTTTTACCCTTATCCCTTGGCTTCACACATTTCCCTAGTAAATTACCTTCCAAAATTCACCCCCTACCAAAAAACCCCTTTTCCCTAGTGTGAAACCCATTCCCTATTGCAAAAATCGCTTTCCCCCATATTAATTTCCTTATTTTCCCTTCAAAACTCAT
Organism: Pinus taeda; assembly: GCA_000404065.3. Classification (NCBI taxonomy): domain Eukaryota; kingdom Viridiplantae; phylum Streptophyta; class Pinopsida; order Pinales; family Pinaceae; genus Pinus; species Pinus taeda. The sequence goes on from APFE030553228.1 coordinate 86,523, forward strand.
AAAAACCCCTTATCCTAAGATTCCCCCCCCCCCCCCCCCCACATTATTTAATTAACTCCTCAATTTATATACCCTAACATAAAACTTTTAACCCACCAACCCTCGATGCAGTTAAACAAACACAGCCACATTAACCCCTGGTCCCACTCCATTAAATAATTACAATTAGTTGTAATTAACCCCCCAGACCCTGCAAATCTTCACCCCTATTCCCTCTGTGCAGCTTGACTACATGACAGTTGTCTGATCTTCCACCCCAGATCTGATGGCGCGCATCCATATCATGCTCATTCCCTCTCTGACCTTTACTAGACCGAGAGCATGCAAGATTCGCAGTTTTTCCCGGGCCATATTCTACTACTTGTCAGCCTCAGGCGAGATCACGTGCTCTCAAGGAAATACCATCTGCTCTCCAAAAGTGGCATGATGGCCCTTAAAAATACCTCCCTGCCAAAAGCTAAAACCATCCATTGTTCATTTATGAATTCCACGCCAAATTGTGACCGTTGCCAGTTAAAAGGCTGAAGAAGCCCATTTCAACTTTTTTCGCTTGTTTGCATTGTGAATATTTCTCAAGCTTCTTAGGGTCCAACCCTAACCCCCTTATTTATGTAATAAGGTCGAGTCATATTTATAGTTATTTAAAGAGTCAATAAAGCCCATATTAATAATTTTAAGTGGTTGGCCCGCATTTAAAGAAGGGACCATAGTTAGTTGTAAATGGGCCATGGTATTAGATAGATGGTATTAATAAGAACCATGGTACTAACCCATGGTATTGCATGTACGAATCCTATATAAAGGATAGAGACTCCCCTCAAGGAGCGTCGTGTCTTATTTTGTAATTGAGCCCAGCTCTATTGGAGGTTGCCCCCTCAAGATGCAAGTGAACATTGCTTTCCTTTCTGAATAATCAAATACATGTTGTTATTTCTTATTGTTTTGTGTTCTGGGTATATTTCTTCTCATATTTGATATTATGGTATCTTTTCGTAGGTCAAGAGCATAATAATTTGTATCAGAACACTTTCTAGGGCCAGTGGGATCTCCATTTTTAGCAGAACTTTCTTTGGCTAGACACATATTTCGACGTCTCCAAACCACGAGATCTATCATTCAATGCATAAACCTACAGATTTTGGGAGGCATGCATGCAGGAAATACAAGAGGTGGTCATGCTTGTTGGACTCCCTTGTAACCCCTGTGGGTACCCCTTCGAGTAGTAGTGAATTAGACAGAATCATGCACGGACTGTCTTCCAGGAACCCTCTGAGTATATCGGAAGCCCCCTAAGCTCTCTTGAAACCTTGCCATAGATAAATCGTTGGCCATCGTGCTACTATAGTTCACCAAGAATAGCACTCGAGGAGATTACTAGCGCGTGCGATAGGATAGCTGGGTTGTACGGCTAAGGGTACGGTTGATCCTCCTTGGTTAGCGCCCTGCAAGATTAGGTCGAGTATTACTGTCAAAACCTTATGTATATTGCGATCTGTAGCACCTAACACTCCTTTAGACCATAGTTCCATTGTCTCTCTCTCGATCATGCATAATTTTTGCTAGATCAAATCTAGCAAGTTGGGTTTGGTCACAGTCGCAACAATCAGTTCCGCCATTTAGCTCTATCAAATCCGCCAGATCCGCCATTCAGATCCCGCAGTTTGGGCTCTGTAGCAGTCACAACAATCAAATCCGCCATTCAGATCTAGCAGCAAGGGTTCAATCACTGCCACATTTCGACTCATACTCTGAAGTTGAGGGTTTCACCTACAAATCTAACTATTTGTGTGGCTCCTATATATGGTTGTGATTCTCGCAGGACATTAGGCAAAATTAACTTTTCTGGGAATCAGCTACTGCAGTATTCCTAAGCGAGGAGTAAAACTCCTTTCGGAGTAATAAAAAAAAAATATGAGACACTCCCAGGATGCTTATAGGAGACTTAGCCCATAAGAATCAAGTTGACGGGCTCAGCAAGGTGGTACCATTCACTTGTAAGCATCAAAATTTTAGGTGGTCAGAAATATTTTTTTCAGTAATTGTTATCACTCAGGTTGTTCCCTGCTTCCTAAAGGGAATAAGGCCGAGGTAACCACTGACCAATATTTTAGCTATAGGTGCTAGCCTACCTGCAACCAGAGAGGGCTCTCTCTTTATAGTTTAGCTTTGTTGATGAATGTTTTTAGGCTAGTTATGGTGTACTTTTTTGTTTGAATTTTGTGGGTTGGTGAATTCAGATAGAACTGAGATACAGATCAGAGGACAGTTTGTTCCATTGGGAAATAAAGTTGAGGTACTTGTGCTACTGAAAGAGGATTTATGAAGACACACTGTTGCTGCAGAGCAAGTTAGGCATATGTGAAACAATTTATCAGATTTATTGATGAAATTATGGAATTAGTGAGTGAAAGGAAATTAAGAATCTTTCACTATGCTAAATGAAGGAACATGAAGGTATTGCTTAAGAGCAGTTAAGAATTCTTAAACAGTATTCACCATGACAATATTAGTTCAGACATGAGAAATTAAGAATTCATATCTATGGCTAATCCAGAAGAAAACATATTTAGAAATAGAGATTGAGCATAGGGTGTTTAAAACAAATCCTAGACTATTCTTTTTCTCTGCTTACTAAGATTATGAAAACATAAGAGTTATGGAACACACAGAACACACATATATGGTTTAAGAAAAACTTATTGATTCAGCAAATGACACAGGAATTCTACAACTAAACAGAGCTTTACATATCCACCTTCAGACAGCATAAGACCCAAAAATATCCATCAGCAATTTGTATTATCAAAATTGTCTCCAGAATACAATAGAGCTCTTCAGAAAGAATTACACTACAACCGACCCTCAATGCGTTATCTGAGGGGATATATATACAAAATAGGGTACAAAATATCTCAGTAGAGAGTTATTGTGCCATAAATTGCACCACCAACTCTCTTACAAAAAGTAAATGAAAGCATAAATATAGCATTTAATGCTGAGATAGCTGATATTTTTCTGTCAGACAGATTTGAGTTTATGGCTCTGGAAAGTAGGCTGTAGCTGTGCTTTTAACTTTGTGTTAATTGAGCCTGTTGTCTGGGTGCATTGTTGAGTCATTTGTACGGCTGCTTGCTGTACCTGTGTGCTGATCTGCCTGTTGACATGTATGCTGACTTGTAAACTTTGATTTTCTTCCAAAAAAGGCAAAGGAAAAGTGGAATTATCTGGGCAAAATTTCCAGCATTGCTTGCCACCAATCAGCTGGAGGTAGCTGATGCCTCCTCATTTTTACTACTGTTTCATCTGCCTCTGTATGTCTATAAAAGTTTGGAGGGACTTCGAACAAATGATTTATTTCATGTTCAATAAATAACAGATTTTCTAGCTTGTCATAGAGAGACTGCCCAGAGGGAGGCCCTGTTTCTTTTGTTGAGCTGCTGGATGTTGTTATCTAATTTTCAACCTAATTGTTGATCCTTGTCATATACTTATTATATGATAGCATCTGTCATGTGCCAGTCAGTAGGCTTGGCAGTCCTTTGTCCTGTAGTATAGTCATTTTTGCTCTAAATTCATCTATCTCTGCCTTCATCTCCTGACATTTCCTCTCCAAAGTTTGAGTAAAATTCCTCAAGGTGAGTACCTTCTTGGCTGTGAGGATTGTATCTATTCTGCTGCTTATATGTAGAGTGGCCAGTTCCTCTCTAGTGCGGTTATTGAGGAAATGAATCATTCTGGTGGCTTGCTCAGGCATTATTCCCAGGGCTATCCTAGCTCTCCGTATTTCCACATGAGCTACATCTATCAACTCAACCTGCTCAAAAATTGCCTGAATGGACCTCCATTGGTCCTGTATAGATTGGCCAATTTTGGCCCAAATAATCTTCTTTATTTCTGCTAGGGTTTTACCTACCATCAACTCTTTTTCCAGAGTTTTCACTTTGGCCTCCAAGGCCTTTATTTCTCTTTATTTTTTTGCCATTGTCATCTTTGATTTGTCATAACTGGTCTCCAGCTTGGCCAGTTTTTCCTTGGCAACATTTATTTCAGTGACTTGAGTTTCAAGCTCTTTAACAACTTTCATCAACTCCTCCATGCCCATGCTGGATTCTACTGCTGCTGTTGCTTCTACTATTGCTCCTGTTGCTGATGTTGCTGTGGTAGGTGTTGGAATAGCAGGAGGGGCTACTGTTGCTTGTGTTGGAGGGGCAGGTTCAAGATTTGTTGATGTTTGTGGGGGCTGGAAGGCTGATTCCCCTTTCTTGTCTTGCAGTGCTTTCTCTAATTCTACCTCCATTTGTAATATCTTTTGGTTCATTACTAGGAGCAGCACCATAGCATCATCTACTTGCTTTTCTTGTGCAAGTTTTGCTGTTTTAGGGTGAATGGTAGGAGGCAATTTTTCCTGCCTTCTTAGTGCAACGATGTCATCCTCTTTCTTATTTATAAGGGCTCCAACACCCTTTGGATCCTTTAGGTCATGTCCCAAATCAACTATTATGTCCTCCAGAGTCTTTATTCTATTGTCTTTTGTAGAGGAAGACAACCTTTCAAAATCAAGCTGCCTGTTTGTGTTCTTCAGGGCTTCCTTTAGCTGATGGGCCAGCATTGCCCTATCAGCAAGTGTTGCATGCACCATTTCCCCAGTCTGTTTGTGCAGCTCAATCTAATCCATGGGGTGTATGTCTTTGGAAAAGACCTCCAGGTTTGTCCTGTAGTAATCTGTTGGGGTCTTTGGATGTGGGACTTTAGGCTTCAGGTGGGTGAAGATCATCTTTTCTTCCTTCAGATCATAGGCAACCATCAGCCTTTGTTTTTTGGCTGGAGTTGTCTTCGGGAATTGCTCATAGAGCTACACTCTCACCAATTCATTTTGTGCCTTGATCTCTATGAAGCCTTCTTTGACTGCAGCTGGTTTCTTGCCCTGTTGTCTGGAGGAGGACACCTCTGTGGTATGCTCCTGGGCCTATTCTAGCTGAAATGAGCTAGTGGTAGTCTATTGGCTTGTTTGTCTTTCTTTGCTGTGGCTTTCTGCCCGTTCTTCACTTATGTCTCCTTCTTCTGCTTCAGGGTCTATCCTTGGCCTCTTGGCCTCTGGTTGCTGTGATGACCCTGTTGGAGGTGTGACCTCCTCTCTGTCTCTCTTTTTCCCTCTCTCATCATTGAGAGGAGTCTGCAAAACTGGGTTTTGAGGTTGTTCAGTTTGCTGTGGAGGGGCCTGCTGATCCTTTGATGTGCCAGGCTGCCATGTCTCTACCTCTTGTTGTTCATCCATCTTCTCCTTTCCCTTTGTTGTAGTTGTTGTTGGTGGAGCTTGCTGGGTGTCCTGTTCAGGTGGAGCAGTAGAAGTGCCTTCTCCTCCTTGGACTGGTTGCTTGAACAAGACCTGTTGACAAGAATCTAAGTCAAGAGTTTTTTTCAAGTCCTTTATACTCTGCTCCATTATTTCTTCCTGAGTCAATTCCTCTACTATTGATTCAGGTACCCATTCATCTTGACTGGCAAAGTGTTGTATTTGTGGGATTGGGCAATGCTTATAGGCTAGCAGCCTATATTTGACCCTCCTAGCACTGATGAAACCTTCAGGGTCATAAGGGACCCACCAGAAGCTTCTTTGGAGTTTGAGTTGTTGCCCTAGTATTTGATCAGCTTCTTGCCAACCATCCTTCTTGTTCATGACAAATGGGCCTAGGTGGTCTTTGAACTTTAGGTTGGCTTTCTTCTTGGCACTTTGAAAATTTGTCAGATCAGAGTTTATAAGCTATCTATAGTATTCCAGGGCAAATAGCCTCATGGGCACATATTTTGGGAGCCTGTAGGGACAAAGCTCACAACCATAAATTCTGATGACTGTGTGATTTTGGTACAAGTACCAATCACCAATTTTGTAACTCCTGGATAACTGCAAGATTTTCTACATATCCTTGGACAATCTGATAGGAGGGGTCCTCTTTAAGAGGCATGTGACTGGATACACAAACTGATCAATGAATTCACAATATGAGTAGGGGCAATTCTGGACTTGGTGGAAGACTGAAGACCAAAATATGACAGACGTCCTCTCACTCTGTGAGTCTAGATTCTTGATTGAGCACTGGAAGCAATTTGTTTGATAGTATAAGAATAGGTGATAGATGTATGAGGAATACTTGAATATTGCCTCCCTCTTCAGTCTTGACAATTGATCATGTATTTTATTGGCAATGTATTTGGCATAATTGTACTTCATAGCAGGGGGCTTCACAAGGCTATATGCTGAGAGCATGACCAGCACAGTGAGATCAACATGTTTATTTGTAGTGAACCCCAGCATAGAGGTTGGCATGTCTACCAGCAGCTTGCCCACCTCATTGAAATCTGCATAAGAAAAAGGAGGTGGCCCAGAAGGTTGGCAGTCTGTCTTCATGAATTTCCTGGCTATTGCAGCAATGTTTGTGCTAGAGAGTTTGGAGCCCTCATCTAGCAAGTAGTTCATGGAGAAGGGGTATAGCAGCTGGGTCTGCTTGTAGTTTAGCATCTGGTTGATGGAATCTGGAGTTATATAAAAGAGGATGCTCCTAGATGGAGACTTCACAGCCCTGAGTTTCTGGTCATAATTTTCTGCACAGAGGTGGATGACTTCAGGGAAAATGCTCACAGAAGGCAGGAAGTAGGTGGGCAGATTAGATTCCCAGATGCCATACAGGTCACTGTTGTCCAAGTGACTGTTTCTTAGCTAGAAATATGTTTGCAAGTGACTTCTCTCTGCCACAAAATCTGTAATGAGGGCATCACTATCCACCAGTGGCATAGCTTCTAGTTCTTTGTTGGGTGGATTTATAGGAACTATATCCAGAGTAGTTGGAGTGGCCATTGTCTGGTTTTAGGTGGATGTTTTACTGTATTTCAAGCTTGATGTGAATGCTGAGGAATGTTTGCTGATCTTTGTTTGCAGTGAGCAGTTTGGCAGTGCAAGGAAGCTATTACAGGCTTAATGAATCTGTGGGGCACTCTGTTTTGAAGAACCAGAGTGTGTTTGAGCTAATTAGCTAGTTACTTGGAGGGACTGTTTTAGCAGGGGTGAGGGAACTGCTAAATTAGCTTTCTAGCCGGTAGCTCGGCTTCTTTAATTGCTTTTTGTGGAAAAATGGTGAATTTTACAGAGGGGCATGGGTTTCTTCAAGCTTTTTTGTCGCGCAAGGGCTTTACTGGATTCTTAAGTAGATTTCAGTGGTGAATTTAACAATGTGGAGCTTTTGACACAGTTTTCATGCAGGAAAGTAGGATAACAAAGGAGAACAGTGGGTAAAAGAGGACACCTGCGGAAAATACCTGGTTTTTATGGCATGGGAGTCGTTTGCACCGGTCGAATTGCAGGAATTGCAGGTACTGGGGTTGATAATGGAGGCGGCAGCAACTTTGGCGGGTGGCTTTTGATTTTTGACCGTTGTACGTTGAATTTCACATGCAGCGGAGCTCCAGAAATCGTAAAAAACAATGCGAAATAACGGTTAATTCTCGCCTTTTTATGCATTTTTGGCATATTGTCGCCTTTTTGGTGATGACGTCATGCTGACGTCATCATGGGCCGGGGTACGGATGGGTGACTTGGTAGCTGACGTGGGTGCCCAGGTGGCAGTGACACGGTGGCAGGGTAGACAGGGTGACACGGTGGTCGGGTGGGATGTGGAGGCATGGTGGCGGCAAGGCTGGGTGACATCACGCTGACGGGAGCGTGACGTCAGTGCGGGGGAAGGTGGTAAGCAGTATGGAGGGGGGGCAGCAAACACCGCGAGCGCCTGACGCGTGGCAGGCGTACGGCAGCAATACCACCCATCCCTTGGACGCAACAGTTCGGACGGGTTGCGTACAGGATTGACCGCCCACTGTTGGATGGGCGTGGTGGAAGATCGTGTGGCAAGTGGTAAAGCCGATGTGAAGTTGTGTTAATACATAGGGGACCTGCCCAATATTTAATTAGATTTAATTAAATCGGGCGGGGGGGGGGGGGGGGGGGTAGAAACTTTAGGTTATGGGTTTTTGGTGTTAGGCGCGCGATTTATTACAATGTTTTTATTTAAAAAAACTTTACAATAAAGTGGGTTTTGGGTGGAAGAAGGGGTAAATGGGTAAATGAGGGTGGGGTTTAGGGATTTTTGGGCTTTAACCATAGTTTTTTAAAGAAATCATTGTTTTTAGGGGAAAAAGGGTTAATACCAACCCCAGATAGGTTGATGTTTCCCCAAAGAAGGGTTGTATAGCTATAATGCTAGGGGGAGGGTATTTATAGATATTATTTTTTTTTTTTTAGGAAATTTTCATAGATTCTAATAGAATTAGGGAAAAGGGGGGGAGTTAGGGAGCTAAATATTATATTAGTGGTTAATATGGTTTTGTGAGGTGAATGAAGGGGTAAAGCTAAGTTCTAATAGGTAAAACTCAACTTAGGATTTTGAGGATAAATGAAATGATGAGAGAGAATTTTACACAAAAAATGTGGCTTCTTTTCATGTTTGAACTTCATGGTTTGACCAAGTAGTTTGTGATGCAATGAAGTGGAACTGGACAATTGAGCAGATCTCAAAGCCCTTTGGAGTGTTAGTAAAATGAAGTTTGGGGGAAAATGGGGAAATTAGACATGCTTCCAATGCCGGTCCTCCACTCTTTGCTTTTGAGGCCAATACCCTGAGTGGCCTGAGATTTTGCACTTAGTAAGCCAATTGGTGATGGCTCTCCATTTCTACGACCTTGCACTACTTACCCATCCTAGTAATCCTAACATTTTTTCTTCATTCAAAGTGGGTGCACTTGAATTAGCAGACCCTGATTGTCCTCTTTTTCTTTTGACTGCCCTCCTATCTAAAACCTACCCTTATTTCTTCCAAGGCCCCAGATTAAGCAGTTGGGCACCTTTATTTCTCTACCTAGCTAGTCATCTGCCAAGCTTGAGCTATTTGGTCAGGGAACATTCTCTATTCTGCAGCAATAAATTTAACCATGGCATAGTCCAGCTTAGATTATTGGGCCATCCATCAAGTGTGATTAGCATCAGTATTTGCAGAGCATGATACTGCCCAAAAGATAGTAGTGCCATTTTGATTGGCCACTTTCCTAGTCTTCAGTTTGGGGTTCATTTTCACTTTTCTCTTGACCACTTGATTTTCTTGCCCTTTGATTATTCTTTTAAGGCATACCCTCTTTTCATTTTTTTATTTTTTATAGTATGTATACAAAATATGGAACCTTTGCAGCCTGCAATGATGAACATATTTAGCCCTTCCACTGTCAATCATGAAAGATGAAACCTATTGGTATAGGAACCTAATAGTGGCTCCACTTGGGGATGGCTTTTCCTGGTGGAAAGCCAAGAACAGCAGGTCAGATGGCCTTATTTTCTTCCCCTCACTATAGTGAATTTGATCTGGTATTGCCACCTTTGATCTGCAACCTAGTGAGATGGTATGCAGTGTCTCATGACCTCTTTAAAGCAAGAATTAACATTTCATGACTTGCTAACATGTATCACTGCCTATCATTGGTTTTCTGTTCTGAAGACCTTGCTCACTTTTGTTCATTTGAGCTGTTTCAAGTATCTATGTTATTTTGATATGGTTTTGCTGATCATTCCTCAAAATCTGTTGTAGTTGCTCTTCTATATATCTGTTGTAAAAAAGAAAAAATGCTTGAAAATATAGATATTTATGTATAATATGGGGCTATCCTATGCTCATGTATCATAGTAGTTTTTGAGCATTCTCCCATTCACTGGGCCTTCATCATTGTTTGACTCATCTAGATTCTTGAGAAAGAAAGTATTGTTACCTTGCACAGTTTGAATTACAAATGGCCCTTTCCACAGAAAGTCAAACTTGCCATGCTTTCCTTTGTCTTCCCTCCTAGAATTTCATTTCAATACTTTGTTGCCTATGAAAAAGTCTTCAGCCTTTGTTCTTTTGTCAAACACCTTTTTAAGCTTTTCCTGTAGAACCTGGGTTCTATGATACACTTCTTCCCTTGTTTGGTGTAAGTGAATTGTCTGATTGATCCTTCTCTGGATATCATTGGGTTCAGCCTATATTTCCTGCAGTAACTTGATTACAGGGATCCCAAGGGATGATGGGAACACAGCTTCCAGGCCATATACCAACTCATATGGGCTAGTACCAATAAACCTTTTTGTGGTCAACCTATCTGCCCATAGTGAATTTACCAGCTTTTTGTGCCAATTCTTCTTGTTATCCTCCAAGACCTTTTTAATGATGTTGATTAGGCTCTTATTGGAGGACTCAGCTAGGACATTGCCTTGAGGGTAATAGGCTGTTGAATGACCTAGGGTGATATGATATTTGTGAAAGAAGCTCATCATTTTCTTGGATTTAAAGGCAGCTGCACTATCTGTTATGATTTTCTCTGGGCAGCCAAATCTAGACAAGATATTGGTTTCTAGGAATTGTATGATAATTGAATCATTTTCTTGTCTACAAGGTATGGCCTCTATCCACTTGGTGAAGTAATCAGTAGCTGTCAGGAACCATCTATGCTGGCCTGAGGATGAAGGGTGAATTTCCCCAATGAAGTCTAAGCCCCATTGTTGAAATGGTTTTTCAGTTGAAATGGGCCTGAGGGGTAAGGGGAGTAACTTTTTCTTCCCTTCAAAGATATGACATTTATGACATGACATTACAAACTTTTTTGAATCAGTACACAGGGAGGGCCAATAGAATCCAACCCTCAGGATTTTATCAGCTGTGGATTTCCAATATAAGTGCCCTCCACAGTCTCCTGCATAAAATTCTCTAAGGACCTTATCAGCTTCATCTGTAGTTAGGCAGTTGAGCAGGAGACCTTCAAGATTTTTCCAAAATAAAACATTGTCTATTATACAAAATTTTGCAGCCTTTAATTTTAGAAATCTGTTCTTGGTCCTGGATAACCCTGGAGGAGCTTGCGGGTTTAATAATACAAAACATATGTCAGCATCCCAAGGTGATTGTAGAAAGGCTTGATTGATCTGTGGAGTCGCCATCTCTTGTTCGTTATCCAGTTCATTTATGTCAAGGGCTTGAAAGTTAGTCTCAGTCATTAGTTTAGCTAGCCCTTGTCCTTTTATAATTTTGTTGGTTTGATTTCTATAATCATATTCCAGAATATTGGCAATCCATTTGTCCTCTTGCCTTCCATTCCCTCTTGAGTTAAGATATCTTGACTACTGCATTGGGCACATATGCATTATGTGAGAGTAATAAGGATGTAAACTCTGAAATCCTTTATGGCCTTTACCAGGGCATATGCTTGTTTTCCATGATTTTGTACTTGAGTGGGGCATCCCTAAGGGCTCTACTGAAAAAGGCAATAGGTTTTTCACATCCCAAGTCATCCTTCTACAGTAGGACAGCAGCAATTGTATTTTCAGAGGCAAAGGAGAAGATTATAAAGTCTCTATCAAAACTAGGGCTTGTAAGCATAGGTGTTTTTGTCAGGGCTATCTTGATTTCTTCAAAAACCTGTTTAGCCTCAATTGTCCATTTGACCTTGGCATCTTTCTTGAGCATATTGTTCAACAATCTTATCAGCTCAGCTAAGTTAGGAATAAATCTTCTTAGGAAGTTAATCTTCCCCAAAGGCTTGTAATTCCTTGATGTTTCTTGGATGAGGGACTTGCATTATAGCCTGAATCCTATTAGGGTCAATTCTTATGCCATCTTTTGAAATTATATGACCAAGGAGTTTGCCTTATTCCAGGCCAAACAGTGATTTCTTTGGGTTTAAAGAAATGCCATACTTTAAATTAAGAACACTTGTCTGAGATGTTTTAAATGCTCCTGGTTTGATTTTGAGAAGGCTGTTAGATCATCAAGGTATATGACTAAGAAATCATGGATTTCTTTGGCAAAGGCTATATCCATTGCCCTTTGAAATGTGGCTCCAGCATTCTTGAGCCCAAAAGGCATTTTGACATATTTGAAGGTTCCCCAAGGTGTGGTGAAGACAGTTTTATCTTGGTCATCTGGGTGGACTAAGATTTGATTGAATCCTGAGAAGCCATCCAGTAATGAGATCCTTGAAGCCCCCCTTTATAAGATGTGATCCATTTTTGGCAAGGGGTAGTGGTCTTTGAGAGAGACTTTGTTTAAATTTCTCAAATCCACACAAAGTCTTATCTACCTAGTTTTCTTTCTTGTAGGTACAAGGTTGGAAATCCATTCAGAGAACCTTATGGGAGAAATTATCCCAGCTTCATACATTCATTTTACTTCTTTTTCTATTAGGGGAAGAAGTACTGGATTGACTCTTCTCAGTTTCTGTTTAAAGGGTTTTTGGTTTTCTTTCAGGGGTATTGTGTGCTGGATAATTGTAGTATCATAGGACTTAAGGTCCTCATAGCTCCAGGAAAACACATCCTAGAACTCTTTGAACAATTTGATATATTCTGATTTCTTATCAGGAGGTAAGGTTCTAGAAATCTTGATCATTTTGGGATTTTCAATGGTCCCAATGTTACACTCCTCTATTTCTGCATTGATGGGTTGCATCTTTGGTTTTTTAGAGATATCATTTGAATCAAAAATGTCTTCTAAAGGAGTGAGACCTGTAGGCAAGAAATTGTCTTTTAACTGAATTACTTCTGTTTCTTCCTCATTAGTTTCATCAAGATCTATTATCTTTAGTTTCTGTAAGTTGGTAGGGTCAAAGGTTGTAGGATGTAATATCCTATCTGCTGTTTCAGCTGATATACTTGTGTTTAGTTCATCCTTTTGGTTTTGATCCTCCCTAATGCTTGTGTCAATGTTTAAGTTTAAGAATTCCTCCTTCATGGTTAAAAAATTGTTTATCTGAGTGTCATTCTCAAAAACTTGCCAATTATTTACATTGTCTAGGATAGAGGGCCTGTGTTTGATCTCAGCAGTGAATTGGTGGTTAGGCCCAAAAGGAAGTTTACAGGTGCTTGCAAAGGTTGCTAGATTGTGAGCATGCAAGTTGTGGTTCCTAGGTATTTTGGTGAGCTGATATTCTAGGAAGTTGTTGAGCAAGTCTGTTACTGCCAACCTATAAGACCTTAACCTGGGATCATTTGTAACAAAATTTCCCTTTATTTTTTGGATAATTAGGTCTGAACCCCCCAATATGGATATTTTAGTCACTGTTATGCTTCTTGACCTGCAAATGATACCCAAATACAGAATATGTGAAGAAAAAAGACCGATAACACAGAATATGCAAAGAAAAGATATCCAGAACACAGAATAGCGATGACTTTATTATTTCAGAGAGTAATGTTCACTTGCCTCTTCGAGGGGGCAACCTCCAATAGAGCAGAGCTCGATTACAAAGATAAGACACGATGCTCCTCGCAGGAAGTTACTATCCTATATATATGACTCCTACAAGTAATACCATGAGTCAATACCGCTTATTACTAATACCGTCGGCCCATTTGCAACTAACTGTGGTTCCTTTATTAATTGCGGATTAACC